>CM061534.1:114539917-114760638 GCA_030545055.2 Neoaliturus tenellus | reverse complement strand
ATGTTTTGATCTAACCACTTTTTTTATTAAAAATAGATCGTTCGTTGCGGAAGAACGAACTCTTTCCCCAATTTTCTTCATTCTCAAAAATTAAAGTGTCATCGGCAAATAAAAATATTTTGCCTTTAAGTGTCAGCCTAGAAATGTTATTAATATATATTAGAAACAAGATATGTCCAAGAGTGCTTCCTTGAATAACTCCAAAACTAATTGATCTAGTATCGCTTGAAATTCCATTTATCACAACATTTTGTACCCTTCCAGATAAGTAATCACGAAACCAAATTACAGCGCTACCATGAATTCGAATATTTTCAAGTTAAATCAGAAATTTACCTCTATCAACGGAGTCAAATGCCTTTTTTAGATAAAAAAATAGCATGCTATGCTTATTGTGAGAAATACCATCATTGATTTCCTTACTAATGTTAAATATAAAGCATCTGAAATATTTTTATCTTTAACAAACCCAGACTGACTTTCGCTTAAAATTGATTTTTGTTGGGAGATATAACACCAATTGATCTTTAACAATGTGCTCAAGAAGCTTAGAAAAAACACTCAACATCGATATGGGGCGGAAATTGTTGACGTTTTTAAAATCATCAGATTTATAAAGAGGATAAACTTTAAAAATAATAGGAATAATGCCAGTAGATAAACTTAGATTAATTAAATGGCTCAGAGGATGTAAGAGAATATCAAGATGGTGTTTGAGGAAGTCAGCCGATATACCGTCATAGCCGGGGGCGGACCCTCCCCTGAGTCCAGTCACGTGCCGGACAACGACCTGTGCTGTGACAGTACGAAGTATAAATTCAGAAAAATGTCTATAGTCAGAGTCGTTCAGGACTGGGGTTCCACCGGAATCAATGCTACTAGCTAACTTTTCGCCAACCTCCGTGAAGAAATGATTAAAATCATTGGTTATACGTTTTTGAGTTTCAAAATATTTTAAAGGAGTATCAGGTAACAACTTACTGAAAGAAAACCCTTCTGATCTACTATTTACCTTACCAGATAATTCATTAATAACCCCTTACAAAACTTTAGAATCTGACCCTCCATTATTTATTTTGTTCCTAAAATAATTCCGTTTGGCTTAATGATATACTCAAAATTTGTCCAAAGCTAATATACTGGTCTCTCAACTCTTCATTAAAGGGCCGCTTTAATAATTTTTTTCTAATTTTGTCTCTCTTGCGAATCCGGCGAACTAAGTCAAATGAAATTCAAGGTTTGATCTTTCTGAATATACTTTGGTATATTCAGAAGAAAATCATTCTACAAATGTTCTATAGATGGGGTCATGAAGATGAAATCTCCTGTGGATCCGTAATCTGTTCATGACTATTAGTTTTCTCCTTTTTTATGATGCATTGCGAATTTAAAATTTACAATTATATGGTTATCGTAACTCAAAATATCTGCTCAATAACCAGCTGAGTTTATGATAAAAAATGTACACTGAAACATCTGCTTAATCACACGTGTAGATCTAAACATCTTATTCCCATTAGATTAACATTGGAACTTCAAGGTTCAATGGGGTGAAGCCCATGTAACTTTTGATTATTCTGGTATTTTTTCTTGCGTCCTAGGCTCTCAAGCTTTAAAATGAGCCATCATACGTTACCCTATCTTTCTTCTAACTCGAGAGATTTCGCAGGGACCGATTCGCTTATGGAATAATATAATTTATAGACTATTAGGAGCTTGCCCCTAAAAATCCAAATGGTGCTGCTATCTACAATACCCCCCGTCGCAGCAGACCTGCGTACTCAGCGAATTTCCAAATTAGTAATATTAATTTTGACCACATAAAACTGTAAACCAGATAAAATCACATGCTCATAAATAGGGAAATAAATGTCTATTCTTCTTATGATAAATATAGGGAGAGTATGCAGGTATGCTGCCATGGGGAACACTAAAAGTAGGTTTTTATCATTAAAAAAAAAAAATTATTTCGACCATATGAAGCCATGTACTAAGTTTCATCAATATCTGTCCATTGATAAAGGAGTTTGCCTATTCTCCATATGATTAACATGGCAAAAAAGAGTATGCAGGTTTGCTGCCATGGGGGGCACTAAAAGTAGGTTTTTAGCAAAGAAAAAATTTATTTCGACCATATAAGGCCATATCATAAATTTCATCAATATCTGTCCATAAATAAAAGAGTTGCCTATTCTCCATATGATTAACATGGGAAAAGAGTATGCAGGTTTGCTGCCATGATAAGTACAAAAACCAAGATTTTTTACCTTAAGTGGATGAATCTGAACCAAATGAAGCTAAATACCAAGTTTCATTCAAAAATATTGGTTAATAAATGTAATATTAACACATCCTTATTCTCCATAAGATTAACATTGGAGCCCCAAAAGACAATGTACTGTCTTTAGACTTTGTAATATCTCGGTAACCAATGGAGATAGAGCAAAGCTTCAAAATACTAAATTGTGTGTTTTTTTGAGCTAAATCCAATGGTCACAATAAAAATTTAAATTTTTTCAAATATACCTATGAAAAATGCAAAAAACCCATTTTTGGGGTACAAAACCCCCCAAAACTACCCCTTCCGGTAGGTCGATATGTCTGGTTTTCGAACTCATCCAAATAAACATAGGATTACACATCTCTACCAAATTTGGTGTCGATCGGACCATTTTTACGAGAGTTATCGTGTCTAGGGACACATATATATATATATATACATATATATATATAAATTTTAATGACTATTATTTTTGTTGTCTGGGCACCTCAAAACAAAAAAGTAACATGGTCCCGGGCTTAGGTCTTACCATGAGACCTACGGTAATAGCTTATTCCCTATGGGAAATTCGCTAACAAAAACATATTTACGTAGTTTTGAAGTTAAAAATTTGATATGACCTACCCACTTCATGCGATTATAAAAAATAACCCCCAAGTATTTATAAGAAGAAACTTTCTCAATGCTGTTGCATGAACAATCATTATTAAGGTAAATACCACACGTATGTATTATTAGAGTAGGTAAGTTGTAATCTGTACTTTCTCTCAGGGCAATCGGCATAAATTTAGTTTTAGAAATATTTAAGGATAAAATGTTTTGATCTAACCACTTTTTTTATTAAAAATAGATCGTTCGTTGCGGAAGAACGAACTCTTTCCCCAATTTTCTTCATTCTCAAAAATTAAAGTGTCATCGGCAAATAAAAGTATTTTGCCTTTAAGTGTCAGCCTAGAAATGTTATTAATATATATTAGAAACAAGATATGTCCAAGAGTGCTTCCTTGAATAACTCCAAAACTAATTGATCTAGTATCGCTTGAAATTCCATTTATCACAACATTTTGTACCCTTCCAGATAAGTAATCACGAAACCAAATTACAGCGCTACCATGAATTCGAATATTTTCAAGTTAAATCAGAAATTTACCTCTATCAACGGAGTCAAATGCCTTTTTTAGATAAAAAAATAGCATGCTATGCTTATTGTGAGAAATACCATCATTGATTTCCTTACTAATGTTAAATATAAAGCATCTGAAATATTTTTATCTTTAACAAACCCAGACTGACTTTCGCTTAAAATTGATTTTTGTTGGGAGATATAACACCAATTGATCTTTAACAATGTGCTCAAGAAGCTTAGAAAAAACACTCAACATCGATATGGGGCGGAAATTGTTGACGTTTTTAAAATCATCAGATTTATAAAGAGGATAAACTTTAAAAATAATAGGAATAATGCCAGTAGATAAACTTAGATTAATTAAATGGCTCAGAGGATGTAAGAGAATATCAAGATGGTGTTTGAGGAAGTCAGCCGATATACCGTCATAGCCGGGGGCGGACCCTCCCCTGAGTCCAGTCACGTGCCGGACAACGACCTGTGCTGTGACAGTACGAAGTATAAATTCAGAAAAATGTCTATAGTCAGAGTCGTTCAGGACTGGGGTTCCACCGGAATCAATGCTACTAGCTAACTTTTCGCCAACCTCCGTGAAGAAATGATTAAAATCATTGGTTATACGTTTTTGAGTTTCAAAATATTTTAAAGGAGTATCAGGTAACAACTTACTGAAAGAAAACCCTTCTGATCTACTATTTACCTTACCAGATAATTCATTAATAACCCCTTACAAAACTTTAGAATCTGACCCTCCATTATTTATTTTGTTCCTAAAATAATTCCGCTTGGCTTAATGATATACTCAAAATTTGTCCAAAGCTAATATACTGGTCTCTCAACTCTTCATTAAAGGGCCGCTTTAATAATTTTTTTCTAATTTTGTCTCTCTTGCGAATCCGGCGAACTAAGTCAAATGAAATTCAAGGTTTGATCTTTCTGAATATACTTTGGTATATTCAGAAGAAAATCATTCTACAAATGTTCTATAGATGGGGTCATGAAGATGAAATCTCCTGTGGATCCGTAATCTGTTCATGACTATTAGTTTTCTCCTTTTTTATGATGCATTGCGAATTTAAAATTTACAATTATATGGTTATCGTAACTCAAAATATCTGCTCAATAACCAGCTGAGTTTATGATAAAAAATGTACACTGAAACATCTGCTTAATCACACGTGTAGATCTAAACATCTTATTCCCATTAGATTAACATTGGAACTTCAAGGTTCAATGGGGTGAAGCCCATGTAACTTTTGATTATTCTGGTATTTTTTCTTGCGTCCTAGGCTCTCAAGCTTTAAAATGAGCCATCATACGTTACCCTATCTTTCTTCTAACTCGAGAGATTTCGCAGGGACCGATTCGCTTATGGAATAATATAATTTATAGACTATTAGGAGCTTGCCCCTAAAAATCCAAATGGTGCTGCTATCTACAATACCCCCCGTCGCAGCAGACCTGCGTACTCAGCGAATTTCCAAATTAGTAATATTAATTTTGACCACATAAAACTGTAAACCAGATAAAATCACATGCTCATAAATAGGGAAATAAATGTCTATTCTTCTTATGATAAATATAGGGAGAGTATGCAGGTATGCTGCCATGGGGAACACTAAAAGTAGGTTTTTATCATAAAAAAAAAAAATTATTTCGACCATATGAAGCCATGTACTAAGTTTCATCAATATCTGTCCATTGATAAAGGAGTTTGCCTATTCTCCATATGATTAACATGGCAAAAAAGAGTATGCAGGTTTGCTGCCATGGGGGGCACTAAAAGTAGGTTTTTAGCAAAGAAAAAATTTATTTCGACCATATAAGGCCATATCATAAATTTCATCAATATCTGTCCATAAATAAAAGAGTTGCCTATTCTCCATATGATTAACATGGGAAAAGAGTATGCAGGTTTGCTGCCATGATAAGTACAAAAACCAAGATTTTTTACCTTAAGTGGATGAATCTGAACCAAATGAAGCTAAATACCAAGTTTCATTCAAAAATATTGGTTAATAAATGTAATATTAACACATCCTTATTCTCCATAAGATTAACATTGGAGCCCCAAAAGACAATGTACTGTCTTTAGACTTTGTAATATCTCGGTAACCAATGGAGATAGAGCAAAGCTTCAAAATACTAAATTGTGTGTTTTTTTGAGCTAAATCCAATGGTCACAATAAAAATTTAAATTTTTTCAAATATACCTATGAAAAATGCAAAAAACCCATTTTTGGGGTACAAAACCCCCCAAAACTACCCCTTCCGGTAGGTCGATATGTCTGGTTTTCGAACTCATCCAAATAAACATAGGATTACACATCTCTACCAAATTTGGTGTCGATCGGACCATTTTTACGAGAGTTATCGTGTCTAGGGACACATATATACATATATATATACATATATATATACATATATATATATACATATATATATATAAATTTTAATGACTATTATTTTTGGTGTCTGGGCACCTCAAAACAAAAAAGTAACATGGTCCCGGGCTTAGGTCTTACCATGAGACCTACGGTAATAGCTTATTCCCTATGGGAAATTCGCTAACAAAAACATATTTACGTAGTTTTGAAGTTAAAAATTTGATATGACCTACCCACTTCATGCGATTATAAAAAATAACCCCCAAGTATTTATAAGAAGAAACTTTCTCAATGCTGTTGCATGAACAATCATTATTAAGGTAAATACCACACGTATGTATTATTAGAGTAGGTAAGTTGTAATCTGTACTTTCTCTCAGGGCAATCGGCATAAATTTAGTTTTAGAAATATTTAAGGATAAAATGTTTTGATCTAACCACTTTTTTTATTAAAAATAGATCGTTCGTTGCGGAAGAACGAACTCTTTCCTTAATTTTCTTCATTCTCAAAAATTAAAGTGTCATCGGCAAATAAAAATATTTTGCCTTTAAGTGTCAGCCTAGAAATGTTATTAATATATATTAGAAACAAGATATGTCCAAGAGTGCTTCCTTGAATAACTCCAAAACTAATTGATCTAGTATCGCTTGAAATTCCATTTATCACAACATTTTGTACCCTTCCAGATAAGTAATCACGAAACCAAATTACAGCGCTACCATGAATTCGAATATTTTCAAGTTAAATCAGAAATTTACCTCTATCAACGGAGTCAAATGCCTTTTTTAGATAAAAAAATAGCATGCTATGCTTATTGTGAGAAATACCATCATTGATTTCCTTACTAATGTTAAATATAAAGCATCTGAAATATTTTTATCTTTAACAAACCCAGACTGACTTTCGCTTAAAATTGATTTTTGTTGGGAGATATAACACCAATTGATCTTTAACAATGTGCTCAAGAAGCTTAGAAAAAACACTCAACATCGATATGGGGCGGAAATTGTTGACGTTTTTAAAATCATCAGATTTATAAAGAGGATAAACTTTAAAAATAATAGGAATAATGCCAGTAGATAAACTTAGATTAATTAAATGGCTCAGAGGATGTAAGAGAATATCAAGATGGTGTTTGAGGAAGTCAGCCGATATACCGTCATAGCCGGGGGCGGACCCTCCCCTGAGTCCAGTCACGTGCCGGACAACGACCTGTGCTGTGACAGTACGAAGTATAAATTCAGAAAAATGTCTATAGTCAGAGTCGTTCAGGACTGGGGTTCCACCGGAATCAATGCTACTAGCTAACTTTTCGCCAACCTCCGTGAAGAAATGATTAAAATCATTGGTTATACGTTTTTGAGTTTCAAAATATTTTAAAGGAGTATCAGGTAACAACTTACTGAAAGAAAACCCTTCTGATCTACTATTTACCTTACCAGATAATTCATTAATAACCCCTTACAAAACTTTAGAATCTGACCCTCCATTATTTATTTTGTTCCTAAAATAATTCCGTTTGGCTTAATGATATACTCAAAATTTGTCCAAAGCTAATATACTGGTCTCTCAACTCTTCATTAAAGGGCCGCTTTAATAATTTTTTTCTAATTTTGTCTCTCTTGCGAATCCGGCGAACTAAGTCAAATGAAATTCAAGGTTTGATCTTTCTGAATATACTTTGGTATATTCAGAAGAAAATCATTCTACAAATGTTCTATAGATGGGGTCATGAAGATGAAATCTCCTGTGGATCCGTAATCTGTTCATGACTATTAGTTTTCTCCTTTTTTATGATGCATTGCGAATTTAAAATTTACAATTATATGGTTATCGTAACTCAAAATATCTGCTCAATAACCAGCTGAGTTTATGATAAAAAATGTACACTGAAACATCTGCTTAATCACACGTGTAGATCTAAACATCTTATTCCCATTAGATTAACATTGGAACTTCAAGGTTCAATGGGGTGAAGCCCATGTAACTTTTGATTATTCTGGTATTTTTTCTTGCGTCCTAGGCTCTCAAGCTTTAAAATGAGCCATCATACGTTACCCTATCTTTCTTCTAACTCGAGAGATTTCGCAGGGACCGATTCGCTTATGGAATAATATAATTTATAGACTATTAGGAGCTTGCCCCTAAAAATCCAAATGGTGCTGCTATCTACAATACCCCCCGTCGCAGCAGACCTGCGTACTCAGCGAATTTCCAAATTAGTAATATTAATTTTGACCACATAAAACTGTAAACCAGATAAAATCACATGCTCATAAATAGGGAAATAAATGTCTATTCTTCTTATGATAAATATAGGGAGAGTATGCAGGTATGCTGCCATGGGGAACACTAAAAGTAGGTTTTTATCATTAAAAAAAAAAAAAAAATTATTTCGACCATATGAAGCCATGTACTAAGTTTCATCAATATCTGTCCATTGATAAAGGAGTTTGCCTATTCTCCATATGATTAACATGGCAAAAAAGAGTATGCAGGTTTGCTGCCATGATAAGCACAAAAACCTAGATTTTTTACCATAAATGGATGAATCTCAACCAAATGAAGCTGAATTCCAAGTTTCATCCAAAAATATTGGTTAATAAGTGAAATATTAATACATCCCAATTCTCCATAAGATTAACATTGGAGCCCCAAAATACAATGTACTGTCTTTAGACTTTTTAATATCTCGGTAACCAATGGAGATAGAGCGAAGCTTCAAAATACTAAATTGTGTGTTTTTTTAAGCTAAATCCAATGGTCAAAATAAAAATTTTAAATTTTTTAAATTTACATATGAAAAATGCAAAAAAACCATTTTTGGGGTACAAAACCCCCCAAAACTACCCTTTCCGGTAGGTCGATATGTCTGGTTTACGAACTCATCCGAATAAACGTAGGATTACACATCTCTACCAAATTTGGTGTCGATCGCACCATTTTTATGAGAGTTATCGTGTCTAGGGACACACATATATATATATATATATATATATACATATATACATATATATATATATATATATTAAAATTTTAATGACTATTATTTTTGGTCTCTGGGCACCTCAAAACGAAAAAGTAACATGGTCCCAGGCTTAGGTCTTACCATGAGACCTACGGTAATAGCTTATTCCCTATGGGAAATTCGCTAAAAGTAGTTTCAATTCATCACCTTGTTGCACAATTACTGTAATTCGCTTCTCAAGCTGTACTGTGAGTTACTGCTTTTACTTTCTTATAAATATTACCTAATCTTGATAAAACTGTTTGGCCGTATCAAATCAGCAATGAAACAATAATGACCCTTGTATTACAAAAAAAGTAGTCTATTTTGTGGAAAAATTAAAATTCATTGTACTGCTAAACTGCTGAACGCAATAAAAATAGTCTTAACCTTAAAACGTTCGCGGCGGCGAGGTTTTTGCTGGAACCTCATCACCATCCTGAATGTAAAAATTGTAAAACCCACCGTAGCAGCAGCACTGCCCAGTAAAAACCCACGTGGTTCGAAATACATTGTACTATTGAGTAGTGCTGTGCAAAGCTTCAGATTTCTAGCTCAGATACTTTAGATACTTTATTTGAAACACCGACGCTCTCTGTGGTGCGTATTTTAAGGTGAGTATGACTGAAGGGGTGAGTGTGATGATTGTGATGGATCAGATGAGGTGTAGCTTTGTTACTGACAAATATCAGCTGTTTTATTTGTCAGGATCATTAATTGATAGCCCAATGACCAAAGGCAGCTGGGTCCAGTGTCAAACCATCAAAAAGCACTAACTTTTCTCAGGATCGAACCGGCTACCTTCAGATTCAAAGGCGAGCTCTTTAACCACTCAGCTACCCAGCCAGTAAGATCCTGGCTTAAAAATAAATCATATAGTAAAGCAGTGCAGCTTGGGAGCGATCGCACCCATCAGGATGGCATTAGGGTTTCGCGTGGGAGCGATCGCTCCCATGCCGCCGCGAACGTGTTAAACATGTACTTGATGAATTCATAACTCTGATAAATAAAATAGTTCAATACAACATGACAAAATGGTTATTAGTAGCCCATAAATACTGTACACTCCTGTGTTCTGGACCTGCCTGACCCCATACACCCAGGTCCCTCGTGCCTCTCATGCCTCAGCACCCCCTGTACTCCCTCATGCCCCTGCGGCCTCCATGCTCCCATGACCCCATGCCCGACGGTCTTCCCCGTGCCACCTATGTCCCTCATGCCTCCCCAGTGCCCCCTGTCTAGCTACCCCCATGCCACCAAAGTCCTCTTGCCACTTGCACCCTCCTATGTCCCCAAGCCCCCCTGTTCCCATGCCTCCCCCTAGGAGCCCCTAGGAACCCGTTTCCCCCATGCTACCGTTCCACCATGTCCGCCAAGCCCCTGTGCCCTCCTGTCCTCCATGCCTCCCCTGTTCCTCCCTGTACCCCCGTGCCCACTATGTCCACCCATGCCCCCGAAAACTACCCATTCCAACAACCCCGTTGCCACCAACGTTCCTTGTGCTATGAATGTAGTAGGTTTTTTCTGTTCGTTCAAAGAAGTAAAACATTGATTAATATATTGTTCATGTCCCAGGACAACTTTAAAACTGGTTTATACTAGTTGCGAAGTTGACATTGGGTACAACAAAGGAAGATGTCATAACACTGTGGTAAGTCTTTTGGCTGTCTACTATGACAATTTCCCTTCCTTCATAATCCATTTGTGTTCAAGACAGTGGGAGGTTAATGCGAACTGCATGTTCATATGAACTGTATGTCCCTAGCTGGAACATATGTAGACAGCAGGGGGTGAGGGGAAATGCTGTGGGCATGGAAAAACCTAGCTGGAACATATGTTCAAGACAGCAGGGGTGAGGAATGCGACGGGCATGGAAACCCCTAACTGGAACATGAGTGGACAGTCGCTTGTCTCACCCTTTCTCTTCCTTCAATATCCCATCCTTCCGGGGGCTTGCGCAAAATGCCCATTAGAGGCAGACGTGCTCAACGGTTCGGCTGGGGTCTGTTTATCCACCAATAACAACAACCTTAATACCTTTAGTGAAATGGCGATCCAACTCAATAGGTAGTTTAAAGCCACAACAATATTGTTCGTTTTTGCACACTGTCATTTACATGAATAGCTCCCCGACTTTATGAATTAACGTTTGTTTATTGTTCATACTACCTACGTAAAGAAAGGCACAGAGAATGAATAAAACTAAATATTCCTCTCACAGAAGTTATCCAATGTTAAAATTAGTAGTTTACAGTATGATTCAGTCGAGAATAATCAATAAACAAAGAAGATACCATATGTAATGAGGATCAGTAATTTCCCATGACTATTGGTGTTCTCCTTTTTTATAGTGCTTGGTCAATATTAAAAAGTTATATTTATGTTATCTTAACTCAAAATATCTCCTCAATAACCAGCTGAGGTTATAATAAAAAAAATATTCCCTGGAACATCTGCTTGATGGCACGTGTAGAACTAAAAATCTTCTTCCCATTAGATTAACATTGAAACTTTAAGGCTCAATGGGGCGGAGTCCTGGTACCTTTTGATACTTATGATATTTTTCCTTGTGTCCTTGGCTCTCAAGCTTTAAAATGAGCCATCATTATCCTGTCTGTCTCTCTTCTAACTCAATATATTTTGTGGGGACTGGGACGGTGGTGTAGTCCTATAATCCAGCTACTTGGAGGTCACGAATTGTGGATATAGTGTGTAGTAAAATTAAGCCAAAATATGGCTGGAAAATGAAATAATTTTTGGACAGTGAATTTTTGCTGAAATGTGTTCTATGCCATCCCCTGACCTCCCTCAGAAAAGTCCCCTGAAATCCCCAGTGGGCATCATGCCTAAAAGGATGGGATGGCCCACGTGGAGTCAGAAATAAAAATCTTTCTTCGACCAATGGGTTTATGTACATCAAATTAAAGCTCTTAAGTAGTAGAATTTAATGACGCAAACCCCATCTCAAAAGGTTGCCTGAGTCGAAAACGACAGCCTGTCAAACTTTGAATAAAAATCAAATTTTGACCTAAACTCTTAAAAATGTAATAATTTTCAAAATACTTGACCTTTTGAGTTGCGGTTTGCGGCAAACGTTTTATTTTACAATTACCTTTGAAAATGCGGATAGCTAGTCATATGCTTATCATACTACCCTTGAACCACCCTCCACATGGACGTCCCAAAGAGGAAGTTTAAAAAAAAATTCTTAGACCACAGCCATCCTATACATAATTTTAAAGGTCTCATTAAGGAGAGTACATAGCCGAAAACCAGACCTCAAAAGGTCAAATATGTCGGAATTCATGTATTTCAAAGTTTTGATAGTATTATTTTATTCTAAACTTTGAACGCCTGTCATTTCACTCCCGGTAGTTATATTGAGGTCGGGTTTACGACATTGTATTCTACATTTGAAGACCTTTAATTTGATATATATAAACCTTCTGGAATGTATTTAAATTTAGTATGCTTAATATCAAATTTTAATGTAACTCCTTATGGGCCAACCCCTCATTTTTAAGCGTGATCGCCATATGGGATTTCTGGGGACTTTTCGGAGGAAGGTCAGGGGACGCCATAGAACACATTTAAAAAGAAATTGGCTTTCCAAAAATTATTTCATTTTTCCCGACTAATTTTTACTACAATAATAAGCGATGGCTTGTGGATAGATATGCGATGGCTTGTGATGGCTTCCCTAGCGGGTATTAACGTCCGCACTAGTGAATACTAGTCCATCCATAAAGACCATCCTCATAATTCGACCAAATCGTATATATGAGGTTGAAATTGTGGTTCGGATCCCACGTTAAACTGTAGGTGCCTAGATACCTTATTTTTACTACACTAATAAGCGATGGCTTGTGGATGCGATATTCCCTAGCGGGTATTAATGTCCGCACTAGTGAATACTATTCCATCCATAAAGACCATCCTCATAATTAGACCAATTCGTGTATATGAGGTTGAAATTGTGGTTCGGATCCCACGTTAAACTGTAGGTGCCTAGATACCATTGGCTGTTGGGCTATTAATTAACAGTCCTGTCTAAGGAGAAAGTCGGCCTTAGTCAGTAACAAGACTACAAGATTGCGCCACAATCATCCTACACTCATCTCTCATTCATATTCAAGTTAAAATACCCACTATATGAGGTCCCTGTCTCAAAATAGTGATATAGTGATAGCTTACGGAATTATAAATACTAGAGATCACCCACTGGTCAAAATCATCGATGGTCGAAATTTGAACAAAAATTCAGTTGATCTTGAGCCAATTTAGATTTAACACGTTTACTGCTGAAATTCACACAATTTATGTTACTATATGCTTAATTTAATTTTTGTCAAAAACTGACACAAAAAAATTTTATGAAACAGTTTTTGAACCGTCACTTATATTTTTTCTAAATTCCTTCAAGATGAAAAATATCTCACCTAAAATTAATTTTATTTATGGTTTATAGAGTTATTATGCAAAAAACCCTACTTGCAATAGATATGAACAAATTATTTATAATGTAAATTTGGTGATATTTTAAATCTGCTCATAAATTCCATATGAGACAGCATATAATGTATAGTATTCTAAGAGGTGCATTTAACCCTCGAGTGGGCCCACACGGAGTTTTTCTCCTTACGTGCAGTTTTTGTTAAAATAAACATTCATACTGGGTGTCAGCAGTCGTGTCCGGTCTAGTACCTACTTCATGTGCCTTATTCCGGGAATTCCCTTAAGATATTTATACCCCACCCCCTTCTTAGACCCTTGTTGTTTGCATTCAGTTTTCCGCTGGCTTTATAACTAGCTGACTTACCCTTGCTTCGCATCAGTACTCAAATTGCAATGCCAACCTGAGGAATTTTTTGCCCTAAAGGTGAGCTCGATCACTGCGCTCAATCGCTGTCAGATTCAGCTTGTTCGCTGCGCTCACTCACCTTAAGTCTATGATATCCTCTATAGTTTTTTAATAACAATCCTTCCTCAATCCATTAAATGAGAACAGTTTAGATGAACTTGTTTAATAAATGTAAACCGTCTATAAAATACAATAAAATGTAAGTTTTATCACAGATAACCTTGAGAGGTTATCTGCGGCTTAACTTATATTCAAGGAAATTTTAAAAGTAAAATGGGTTTAGTTATTAAAAATGTTTAATGCTCAATGTCTCATGCATCTGGTAGCAAAATGGACAGATAAAGAAAGATAACGTTACCAACGATCAACTAGCTACAAACAAACACTGTGACAGTGATGAATCATGAGTGAGAACTGAGAATGGAGAGGATTCCATTGGTGAGCAATTTAAAATCTTTTCTTTCGCTTGCGCCCCCAACAAACCTAAAAGCCGCCCTAAAATCATAGATAAATGCCATATAATAGTTGCTACTTGATAAAAGAAACCCCCAGAACATTATTTGATTAGCTACTTTGTCACATTTATATTAATTACTTCACTAATTAATCTTTTCTCAATTAAAATGGTACAAATTTACTATTGAAAGCGGAGCATTATAAATGAGATCTGATTCAAGGCAACTTGACAATATGAATATTCAGAAACAGATAGAGAAATTTTATGTAGTAGTGTAGCTGCCAATTTCCTATTTGTATTGCAATAACAAGGCGTAATATGATTAAAAGAAGTTATACAGTTTTTTGTAATAAAGCCTGAAGGGCCACAAGAGTACAATAACACTGCTCTCTTTTGGTTTCTTCAAATGCTAGAAGGACAAAATATTTTTCTTATTATGTTAACAAGGTTTATTCATATAGATACATAAATAGAAAACAATAGAAGGTTGGCCACTGAAATAAATACATTACTTAACTACAATAAAAATATGAACTGAACAGAATTAACACTATACACGGATGTGACTTGACAAGTTAAAAAAACACAAGGCGACAAAGATGTTAATTTTAAAGAACGATATATATATATTTTTTTTTTTGCGTACGCTGGGCTCAGGGTGTCGGCGTTATTGAAAAAATAAGTGGAATTCGAATTTATTTCAAATTTAAATCTTCAGAAGTTTTACAAATCAGATTAATGTGTGGCTACTGACGCGGTTCAAACACGTCTCAAGGAAGGTTGAAGAATTTAATCCTTTGATTTCTTTTTGCGCCATTCAACAAAACAGCATTTGTTCTAATATAAACACACTACTTGCAAAATCTGTGTTTGGATATACTGCGACGGAGCTCACTCATTATATTCCGAAATTTGACACTTAAGACCACCGGTCTTTAGCACACGCCAAATTCCACGATCAAGCAGGAAGTCAGGGCGAGTCCTGCCCCTTATCTACCCACCTGGGCAAAGACTCAATTTGCAAAGACAATAAAACTCTAAAAATAGTTTCCATTGATGCTGGGCGGGTGTTTTTCATAGATACATGTAATTGCATTTTGCCATTGTATAATGTAGTACTCGCCTACGGCTCGATGGGGGCTCCGCCCCCATGCCCCCTTAGGGGTTGCCCTAAATTCGTAAATTACTATAAAGTCGAGTTTAAGCAGGTTACTTCCATAGAAAAACTGGTCCGCCAAGACATTAAGAAAACCGGCTAATAACACTACACATAATCAACAATAATGAAAAGCTTTGAAAATCGCCTATGGCTAGTTTTTAAAAACACTTCTTAGTTCCCCGTAATTTTTGAAATTGACAGAATTGTAAAATCATAATCAACCATGCAAATATGCTAGGTTTTATGCTGGATGGAGGCTCCACTCCCTTGACCCCTAATTAGTTGCCCGCCCTAGTTCAGTGGAAGTTTCAAAGCTAAAAGTAGTTTAATCACAGGACAATCTTCAGAAACAGGTAACCAGTTATCAATTGAGGAGGTTGTTGGAAAAACGACCTCAGGTGACTGAGGTCGTTTTTCGGTAAAACGCTTAAAATGATCCGTCATTTAATCCTCTTTGCAGCAGTGTTTGTTTCATGTCAATATCTTGTGTTTTCACTGAGTTATGAATTTTTTTCTGAATGCTGTCAACTGTTACGAGGCAGTCTGGCTTCAGCTGGAGGAAACAAATCTTGTGCAGAAAAACATTCGGGTTATTGCTAAACGTTGTATTGGTTTTCTTTGTGTGAAAATTGATGTTTAAACGAGCTATCTTTTATTTAAATGTTAAAACTCTTTAAGTAAAGTCTTTGATGGACCATTGTATCTCCACAAGTTTATTTTAAGTTTTAATGAATAAAATCGTTGCTCGACCTATTATATTTTATTTCAAATAAATTTAGTTAGAAAAATATTTTATTTTACTTTATTTCAATTCATTTTGATGAGTTTAAATGCATAAAATCTAAGTTTTTAATATTGAAAAAGTGGATTGATGGAAAAACGACCTCTGACTCTGCTTCATATTTTGTTCAATAACGTTTGATGGAAAGGACATATAAGCAAACAAAGGTTATATTTTTAATCTAAAAGAATATATCTTGCGTAGTATAAGAATCCGAAGAGTAATACAATTGAGGAGTTTGGTGGAAAAACGACCTCAGTCCAAAAAACGTGTTTTGAGATAATCGACTTTGAATATTAAACTTATGTTTTATAGGCTCTTACCAAATTGCATTACTCTTCGGATTCTTATACTACGCAAGATACATTCTTTTAGATTAAGAATATAACCTTTATTTGCTTATATGTCCTTTCCATAAAAAGTTATTGAACAAAATATAAAGCAGAGTCAGAGGTCATTTTTCCATCAATCTACTTTTTCAATATTAAAAACTTAGATTTTATGCATTTAAACTCATTAAAATGAATTGAAATAAAGTAAAATAAAATATTTATTCGAACTAAATTTATTTGAAATAAAAAATAATAGGTCTAGCAACGATTTCATTCATTAAAACTTAAAATAAACTTGTAGAGATACAATGGTCCATCAAAGACTTTACTTAAAGAGTTTAAACATTTAAATAATATATAGCTCGTTTAAACATCAATTTTCTCACAAAGAAAACCAATACAATGTTTAGCAATAACCCATAATGTTTGTCTGCACAAGACTGTTTCCTCCAGCTGAAGCCAGGCTGCCTCGTAACAGTTGACGTCATTCAGAAAAAAATTCATAACTCAGTGAAAACACAAGATATTGACATGAAACAAACACGGGTCGGGTTCGTGGCAGGAACCAGGGATGAGATTTCATGACGTCACTTGCCACGTTTCCGCATGTTCCTAGAGTCAATTTTACCTTTACCGGTGTTTTAAGTCCAGCGTTTCGCTTCGTTCAAATGTCAAATGTTTGACGTTTGGAGTGTTTACTCTTCTGCTCTGCAAATAATGACTGTAAGTGTTAGCTGCAATTGGTTAATACCTCGATTTACGGTAAGTTAATGCTTTTTTATACAAGTTTCACAAGGTTTATGCATTACTATTATACTTTCGATAGGTTTTTATGGTTTAAAATTAAAAGCATTATACATCTTAAAGGGTAAGATAACGACTTAGACCTAACTTTTAAGAATTTTACGTTTCCTACAATGTAGTTCATGAGGAACTTGAAGGGCTTTTTACTATTAGTATTTATTAATACCGTACTTAGAGAATTCTAAAATGCAACATATTATTACCACCAGTCCGTATTTTTACCACCACCTTGCCTAGGTTGACATCTAGGCCTCATTAATACCTGCACACAGGAGTAGGCTACCTTAAGGAGTACTTGTTAAATAATTTAATTTAATAAATATAATTAATAATTTATTTATCGTTGAATTTTATTCTCTGTTACTCGGTGGTAAAATAATTTATATCGCTACATTTCTCTCTTTTTGACTGTTGTAAAGATTTTTTATGATTTTTTTTTCTGTACAGTAATTTTAATGTTAAATTTTATAATTGTACCTAACAATTGCTAATGCATATTTGTATTAGTAGGATGTCAGTGGCAAATAAATGACTGATTTCTGACCTATCTACCTTATACTTATTCCACCCTCAATACCTATCAATCTTGATGTCAGGCCTAGGATTACTTATCTCAATTTGTTACATTTCCCCAATTGCTTGCATTCATAGTTGACTTGCTAACTCAAAATTACGGGGGATACAATTAATTTTTCATTTAGTTACGGTTTGATTTAGGTATATAGTTTGCCTTAGAAATAAACGTAGCTGGGGGGTTACTACGTTTGTACGGTACAGTAGGTAACTTAGTTTGGCAAGTTAGTTCTTGAGTTTAGCTACAACCATCGGACATTGGAATTTATTTCTGTAATGTTAGGAATTTTGTGCTATTACGAAAAGTTTTTTGATTGGGCTAATTCAACTCATGATTTGGAGTTTTCAAGTTAGTAAGGGGACTAGATCCTTCTTGTTTGAACTTTGGTCTTTAATTAAAAACCTCTAGGTCCTAGGTTATTTTCTTATCGAGTATCTGTATCTGTTACAGAAATGATTAGGTCTTCACTAAGACCTGGATCGACCGGAAGAAGAATGATGACTCCCCAATCAACCGATTGTGGTGAAGACACCGGATGTAGGATGTAAGATGTATATGTAAATCAATTTAGCCTTAGAACTAACTTAGGTAAGGGCAATGAGATCCTCACCTGACCTTGGCCTAACATGGTAGACATAGGCTATAGATTACTGTACCAATTTGAAAAGTATAACTTATTCCTAGGTAGAAACTTTAATTAACATTCTTAAGAGTTGGTTTAATAGCCTAAACCAAATTTCAGTTAGGTCTTAAGGTAACTTAAGGACCATTGCCTTAAATTCTATAATTGATTGTATCTTATAAATAAACAACATAACTTAAGGTTGCCTGACTCTTATGCTTTTAAGGGGGGTGGGTGTTGCTATTTTTTTTTTTTTTTTTTTTTGGGGGGGGGGGTTTAAGGTTTTGCAAAATTTAGGCTATTTGAAGCCATACAGTGTTAACAGCAAATCACAAGTTAAATACCAGTATTATTGGCCCTAATTAATTTTATCCTTATTTACGAAAGAAGATTTAAGTTAACACTCTTTTGTAGCTTTCAAGCAGTTTGTAGAAAGTGTTGGTTTCTGTTGGCATGAGGGTTGATAAGTTACAGTAACATTAAAAATGTTCCAGTTCTTAAGATTTTTTTTCTTTTTTCTTAAGAGTCTGCAGAACCTTCGCCATCCTGATTTTTAGTCCCATAAGAACCGTGTTAATTATAGGTGTCTTTAAAACACTTTATCTTGATAATCTTGCATCGGATTCGCATGAAACTTGATATGTTCACCATAATGGTACGGCGGTTCATTTGACATGGATACATTGTTTAACAAACCTCAAAAGAATTGTTAAACATGGTTTAAAAATGGTGATAATATACATTGTTTTTCATTCGTTATTCGAGTGGATAATTTTTTAAATTAATTTTCTATCAAGTCAAATGAAAGACACTATGGTAATATTTAAAATGACATCAAGTTTGTAATTTTCAGACAAAAAACAAACTCACAGCAATGTTTTATCCCTTGAGTTGTGAGAATATACCTTGGACTGAATTACTTACAGATTCCGTCAAAAGAGCTCAACGATTATAGGAAGTCTATCTCTGACGATCGATCTGATGATCGTTGTAAATTATTGTTTCTGTGTTGCAGGCCTGTGTAATAGTATGTTCGAAATTTGTTTTAATTTGGGTGGGTGTAAACTATATGTGTGTTTTTATTTAACTGTTACCAGGCATGCTTTGCAATGCCAACCTGAGTAATTTTTGCCCCTTTAGGTGAGTTCTTTGGCTACCCTCAATCAGGTTCAGCTTGTACGCTTCGCTCACTTGCCGCAAGTCTAGAATATCCTCTAATTTTTCATTACCAATCTTCCCTCAATACTTTAAAAAAGAACAGTTGTTTATAGAATAAAATACAAAGAAACATTTTTTGCCATATTTTGTGTTCATAAACAACTCACATCAAAAACTCCAAAATAATCTGTCATGGGTACGTTTATGACAGTCCTGGGGCTATGTCAAGTCGCACAGGAATGGGATAAAACAATGTCCCTCTCCTGGTTCTAAGTTGCCTAGCCACCATTTTTCAACCAAATTGATTTAACCGTTCTTGAGTTTAAAATAGTGTTAACACAAATTTCTTTTATATACATAGATGACAAGGCCTTATAGCCGAAGAACTTTGTGTCGGCAGTTGAAGATTATGATGACGTAACATCAAAACATGTTTCTATTAAATTTTTGAGCTATTGAATGCTATAATACGAGCAATGTCTGAGGGATGTGTGTTCCATGATCTCGAAATCTAGCGGTTAGATTTTTGCTTAGGGCCTAAACTTTGCATCTAAGAGCTTTTTGGCCCAAAAATAAGTTTAGAAAAGGTCTCAATAACAGGAAAAATCGAATTTGGTCTAAATTTAAGTTTAAAAATCGTAATTTTTAACATTGGTCTTTACAACAACAATAATTTTTAACATTGGTCTTGGTTGCTATTTTGGTAACGAAATAACAACGAAAGGTATACAAAAATAAAGGAACATTAATGTTAAGCAGACTTTTTGAAACAGCTGTTAACTGTGAAGAGGTATAGTTGGTTGTTGGGGGAAATTTAATAGCTCTATTTCCGTGAAACTATATCAAAACTGAATTAAAACCAACGAGCGAGGCTCGTTTAACCTGGTTTTGTAAGTAATTTAGTTTTATGAACATTTGGTTGTCTGTACGAATCCAGCAAATACAATAATATGTCCAACTGTGAGCGTTACAGGTGTATTTAGGCTATATGAATTCTGTGTCTATACCACATAATGGACATGTTCAAAACATTTATTAACAAAATGTTTTTTTTCAGTTTCAGTTATTAAATATGTCCAAGGAGCTCAATGAAGAAAGAAAGTTTTTGCAAGCATTATTTTTTGTACTAAAAAGGTTTTTCAATAAATAATATTTTTATAACTATCACAGATTCTTCTTTCTATTTTTATTAGTTATTGAAACAGTTGAAACTATCCTAATGTAAAATATTTTATGAATACAAACCTAACAAAGTCATAGGGGTGTGAATCAGAAAAGTTAGAGAACAGAAATACACCATTTTTCAAATATGTTTCATTCGGCAGTTTTAATAAAGATATCAATCTCATCTTTGTGCTTCCAAACTTATCTATAAAATTTATTACCGTACCTTAAATACTTAAATCCATAAGTATTCATGTGTTGTTGGCCGTGAAAGCTTTGGCTTATCTTTCCTTCTGAGGCACACTCGCAGTCATGAGTTTCAAATTGTGTTTAAGATGTATTCTCATAAAGTTTGGAACCGTACAGTTCCTTTTTAAGGTACGGCTACACATAGCAGGAAAGGATACGGAAAGGAAACGGAAAGGACACGGACAAAATTCTGATGGGGTGGCTACACATATCGGGACACGGACAGGACATTTCTGAGTCGGAAGGCTGCGCGCGCAGCCGTCAGACGTCGGAAGGTTGCGCGCGCAGCCGTCCGACACGGCTCATCCCGCCGGCCACCACACTCACTACACTGAGCTACCGTTATCATTTTCTGATAGTGTCGGAAGGGGTGGCTACACATACCAGGACGGGACACGGACAGGACAAGACAGTGGCGGATGAATGCTCGTTTGGCGATCCATCCGACACGACAAATGTCCTGTCCGTGTCCTTTCCTGCTATGCGTAGCCGCTCCCATTTGATAACACAGGGAGTATTCATCACAAACTGTCCTGTCCGTGTCCTTTCCTGCTATGTGTAGCCACACCTTTAAACTTACATTGCCTAATTTCATTTATCAATGATGCCATCAAACTAAGTAATGGTTGACTTTTGATAGTAATAAAACAAGTGCAGTTTAAAATAGTCTTATCCGAAGGGAAGACAACTCGAACAAGGTTTTTCAAATCAAAATAAGTATAATAATAGACAATATGAAACCTATTGCTTCATAGTCAAGCAGCTATTACTATGACCTTATTTAAATCTAAGGCTCCTCTTCTTAAAATTACATGTAAAATAATTTAGATGTTACGTGGCAGCTATTTGATTGCTGTTCAAACCATTGAACAGACCATTGTGTAAAACGTTTTTCAGATTACTGAAGTTATTTTAATTACTATCAAAATCAGTCATAAGAGTTATGTTCATTATTTTATAAAATTTTGAAACAAGCCTATAAGCATTGACTATATAACTAACGTGAATAGACTTTACAATCAATGAAAATTTTGATAATTCATTTTGGTAATTTTGTCTTGCCGTGCCAGAGTCGCGGCAATTGATGTTATTATTCAGCTGGATTTACAGTGCTATTAAAAACATTTTACCACTACACAAACAATAAACTGCAGGTATAAATGTTTCATCCTTGGTTAAGAAAAGTGGTAATAGGCTATGTACTGATTTACCTATCACGTCACTTGTACTTCACAAACTTGACTCAAAGTCTCATCTGGCAAAAAAAAGGAAGATGCATCTTTAGGCTTCCGCCCTCGCACTTCTTGTCGTGAGTATTTAAAGCCCTGGGTGTTCTGACAGTGCCCAGTTTGTATATTTAATTGACTAAACAATAAAGTAGCCTATGGGTTTTGGATTCTTAAGTTATAAGACTAATTTAAATACCTGTACCTTAAAAACAAACAATTTCGTTTTTAAAATCATATTTTCAGCTAACTCAACAGAGTCTAGTTATAAACTGGTGCTTGGAAGCATTAAAATACAATTTAGAGAACTTTTTACTTAAACTTAAATGGTAAGCTAACTTATAAATTAAATTTAGACCTACATGGTAACGCTGTATTTCCAAAACTTATTAATCCAGTGCCAAAGTACTTTCTTAGCCTTTTCGTAGCCTATATTTTAAGTTAACTAATCAACATTAACCATGGGTTGATAATAAAACAGAATCATAGCCCATTTAGGCCTACATAGGCTAGGCTACTGTAAGTTAATTTAATTTTTGTAATAAACAGATAACATACATATATGGCTATTTGGGAGCAATTAAAAAATGATATATTTTTAAATTCAAATTGTTAGAGAATGTATAATTTTTCTAGACTTTACTAATAATTGCGGTAAAGTTAATTGTACAAAACAAACCCGAGGCATCAAACCTAAATACTCACATCAATGGTATGCCTATGTTTAATTGATGAATAAGTTATCGTGGGTAATTTATTCAATCTGTTGCAATATTGAATTCTTTTGGAAATTACTTTTAGACCTTCATAGGATATTAAGGATTTCACACCTAGGTTTTGTCAAAAAATTGCATACTACAGTTCTTAGGACTATACTTGCCAATTAAGTTACTACTAAGTTAACTGGAAGTACTTTGGGTCTAAGCATAGATTAAGCATACTCCTGGTCTAAGATACAAGTTAAACGAGATGGCTTAGGGCCTACAGTAAGTAAAACACTAGAGCCCGTGACAATACTAAAACAAAAAGCCTTAACTTAAGAGAAATTAATTAAACTTAAGTACCCTACCCAATTTGGAAGTAAAAACTTAGATAACAAATAATACATTCAAATAATTTTGGCTCTGGTTTAACTTGTCATCTAAAATTTGTATTTATCACAAGTAAATTTATTCAACGCAAAAGGAAAAAGTTTTTCGAAGTACTATTTATGTGTGATAAGAGATGTCATGTCGTTTAGTTTGCAGTTTGCATCCCGGAAATGGATTGTCGTCGCCTGCAATAGCAGGCAATAGTCGACGTCGAATTGTTTGGAAGCACAGCACAGTCCAATATTTAGGTTAACCTATATATTGGACCGTGCTTGACAGCTAGACGGTGGAATGAGAGAAATGAGCCAGTTATGACGTCATGGAATCTCATCCCTGGTTCCTGTTACGAACCCGACCCAACAAACACTGCTGCAAAGAGGATTAAATGACGGATCATTTTAAGCATTTTACCGAAAAACGACCTCAGTCACCTGAGGTCGTTTTTCTACCAACCTCCTCAATTTGGTAAGAGGCTATAAAACATAAGTTTAATATTCAAAGTCGATTATCTCAAAACACGTTTTTTGGACTGAGGTCGTTTTTCCACCAAGCTCCTCAATTGTGGACAAGAAAACCTTCCTTTTTGTTTCCCGTCTTACTCATACTACGAAAGCTGAAGATTTGGAAGAATTTCTCACACAAAAAATTGCTGGGAAGTACATTGTTGAGAAAATGAACTCCAAGTATCCCAACGAATATTCATCATTTAAGGTTGGTATCCCTTCTAACCTAATGGACAAGATCTACAATCCAAGTTTCTGGCCGAGAAATGTCTTTGTGGCGAAATTTGTTTCAAAACCCAGGAGTGGTCAAACCGGATCTTTAAACACTCCGAGAGTGATAGAAATCGATGCAACCTAAGAACTGAACTTGTTTCAGCCCCTAAAGTGTTACTTAAATCATTTAAAATGTTGTTTTTAAATACTCAGGGCCTAGAAGATAAAATTAATGTGTTAAATATTCAATGTCTTACAGAAAAATATGATTTTATTTGTTTAAATGAAACCTGGTTAAAGGATGAACAAACTGAAACTGAATTTATTAAAATGAAGGAATATGCGCTTGCCTCTTCCTACTGTAGAAGAGTGAGTATCAGAGGTGGAGTTTGTATATTCATTAAGAAAAACTTAGGCCTAACCTATAAGGCATTGAACATCGAATGGCTATGTACAGAGTTTCACTTTGAATGTTGTCTAGCAAAAATAATAAATCCAAATATTATAGTGGGCAGTTTGTACAGATCACCTAATGGAGATGAAAATATATTCTTAGAAAGACTTGAGCAACTATTACAGTATCTTTCAAGATTCAAGGCTGTTGTTGTTCTTGGAGGAGATGTTAATGCCAAGTTGGATGTCACTCAAAACTTGCCATCAGTTAAGAAGCTCAAAAATATTCTTACACTAGCCGTCACGAAAGAAGTCCGTTGAGCTTTGACCAATAGGAATTAAGCGCAGTGTTGCCACATTGAACGCCGGTTATCACAATAAACGAAATTCATTGGAGCGATCACCTGATTTTAAAACTGTCTCTAATATGTACGTCCCGTATTTTAAACATGTAGCCTGTTGTGCATTGAAACGGGAAAGGCTCATAGTTCATGTGTTTATGTTTTTACATAATCATACATTTCCAAAAGTACAAGTTAAAAACTGATATTGAAGAATAGCTTGTGTATAAAATCAAAAGACTATATTCTAATCTATCAACACCTGTAAAAAATCTTGGAATATTTTTTAAAATCGTACATAAAATGAGTCAATAGCGCTATTGTGGATACTGTATGCAATATGTATATAATATACACGGAGACTTTATATAATGTGGAAACTGACAAGACAACAAAATGAGCAATTTCTCAATTAACATTTCCTGGGTTATAATATTGTAAAAATACAATACTTGTCATGTCAACATAATTTGATATGGTACTTTTTTTAGGGAAAGGCAAGAAAAATTATAATTACGCACACAGGTAGCCAGCTTGTAGTGTGGGACTCCCCTAGAAAACGAGGTTACCCACTAAAAAAACCTCCTCTACTCTTTAGGATTCTAACCTGGAATTGTTTATCACATTAAGTTTTCCTAAACCTATGTTAGGCTTACGCTCGTGGGGCTCGCTCCTTATCCAGCCTTTCGAGGTCAAGGGATCTGGGCCACTTGGCGGTCCAGATCGGTTTTTTTTTTAAAATGAATGCCACGTAAGAACTGTGATAAACAATCCCAGTTGCCCTCATCCTCCATAATCTTTTGGCTGACGTTGGAATGCGAAAATATCGACCCATCTCGCTGAGTTTAAAGCATTGACATCAAGCGTAACTGTTTACTGTTTTCCCTTTTTTTATTAGCAGGTAGTGCGGGAAGTGTTTTTTATCCATATTGAAACAAATTACTTAAAAAATTACACTGTTAAGAAACGAATAGCCTACTTAAAATTCAACACTTATTCTTAACAAAAAATAAGGGTTTCAAAAGAGATTGTATTTCGGACTGTTTAAATATATTGTTTACATTTGGAAATTTAGTTCTGAAAACATGTGATTTATGCAATTGTTGAGTTAAAATCAAAAGAGTATTGGCACTGGCGGTGCTTCGGCAGTGTTCGGGTACGTTCGGGACTAGTCGGCTCCAATAAGTAAATAGCTGCCGAGTTGTATAAATGAACGAATCGACGAGTGAATTGAATGATTCATAGAGGCGATTCGTATCAAAATAAACGTTTTCGGTTCTATATTAGTAGGTTTTATTCGTATTTCAAAAATATTTACGTTAAATCGGTCAAAAATGAAAAATTAACTTTTCTTATGGAGATTTAACATGGGGAAAAAGCCAACATTTCCAATCCTTTAAACAGTTCGTCTGAGACTTCCACTGGACCAATTTACACGCAGTTTGTACCAAATAAAACGTAAACCTTGGTATATTAGCAGATTTTATTTACTTAAACGTTATCTTACTTCCTTAAATTAAAGATATCGACATTTTTTAATCTTTACAATTTATTTATTTTACACGCTTTCAATCAGCTGATTGTAAACACACGAGGTATTTTGTCTAAATACAGCAGTGGATGAGCAAAAGCTCATGAAGGATCTGGTTTATTATGGCCAGTACCTAAAAACGTTTACTATTATTATGATGTATTGTCATTTATGGAAAGAAAGTTGCTTAATTATGTAAAATAGCTGATTGCTTTAAAATTAAGACTAAATCGTAAAGGTTTACTTTAAATAAATTGCTCACATTTGTATTAAAAGAAACGGATGTAACGGAAATTCTTTGTGCAATCAATTCGTCTTTTGCAACGTTGTAATGCTTTACACTTCGCTTAACAACAGTGTTTGTGGCAAATAGGACACCGGACCGGCGCGGCGCCCCACCTTGGCCCCCAAGGGGGGAGGCTATAGCCCCCTTCCGCCCCCCTTAGATCCGCTACTGCGCTTGGTTATTATAGTATGAACGCAATCGGTTCACAAAATGGAACAATGATGTCTGACGTAGGCCTATACAGTGAAAGAATTGAAACAACCACATTTGAACAGCGGAGGGTTTAGACTTTAGAGTAGTGGGAGGACGAGTCACGTGAAGGAGGGAAGGCGACTAGGTAGGGATACAAGCCGAGTGGAAGTGACTCCGACGGAGGTGGTTAGGGCCCTTTTACACGTGGCCACCGGTAGCTGCAACTGGTGGCCGCCACAAGTTACCAGCCGGGTTAACTGCAGTTGACGGTACAGGCAACTAGCAAGACACTCCATCAATAGCCACCACACAACTAGTCTAGAAAATGCTGCCAAGTATAAACATCTCCTTCTTCTCGCATTACTTATCAAGAAAAGAAGGCGAAGACGCAGGCGTATGTTCCATGTTCATCTAATACTAACGACAAGAAAGGACAGTAGCCTTTATTACACGTTGTTTGACGAACTATGTGCAGACAAAAAAAGATTTTTTAACTATTTCCGCATGTCTAAAGTGTTTGCTGCAACTTCTTCCTTATTTTTCTTCTGGTCACTCATTATTTAACATCAAAAAATAAACAGCCTACTTGAAATAACTATCACAAGTCCGTCCGTATCTGTCTCCGCTCGTGAACTGACAGACTGTATGTATACCCCAAAACAGGTGAGTACACGCTTCGAGTGGCGGACACTAGTGGTCACGTCTGAAAGCTCCCATTTCTTTCAATGCCCCGGGGTGAGTTGCCGCCACTGCGGTTGCCGGCTCGCAGTTGCGCGAGGAGACACTGCTCGGCCACTGTGTCCTGACGGGCAACTGCAGTGGCTGCGTCTGAAGGCCCCCATTTAAAACAATGTTTAAGCTGTGGCAGGTAACCGGTGGCGGCCACCAGTTGCAGCCACCGGTGGCCTCGTGTGAAAGGGCCCTTAGTCATTCGACGTAGTCTTACCTTGATTGAAGAAACTATTACTATTTATTATTACTACGATTTATTAATAAAGGTTTTATAAATCTACTTTATTCTACTTCGACTATTAAATTTATCAATCAACTAACTTAAATTACCTGGGTGAAGAAACAATATACCGTAACTAAATTTATTAGCTTTGATATCCACGGCTTAATTATTTAATCAGGCCATCACATGGGTGAGAAATCAACGTACAAAAAGTATAATTCGGCATTCGTAATTCAATTGTCATAATGAAAAGGACATTAAAATTTGTCATTTAGTCAATTATTTAGTCAATCATTTTAGTCAATTAGTCATTTACGTCGCACGAACCCTGTAATTAACGATACTTTCAAACAGTAAATCCTGGTGACTTAATTTTTTTTTTAACTGTGACGTACAAACTTAAAATTAATTAATTAAATATTCACGTAACCCAAAAGTAGGCCTACGTCCCAGAATATTAACGTCAAATAATCGATGAAATCCGATTTTATCACATTTAGACGAGTGTGGAAAAACAACTGTATCATACGGACAAAATGGATAGGTTCAAAATTCTATTCATCAAAACGAACGATTCAAATGAATCAGTTCGCCAGAATAGCTGTAATTTCCATTGCCAGCTGATTGAATCACGATTAAAACAGCGGGTTAACCCGAGTGTTGCCGAACACAGCCGAAGCACCCAATACTCTTTTGATTTTCTCGTAAATAACGTGAATATGCGAGGATAAGTACGGCAACATCGCATAAATCTCATTCGTTGGTTCAAAATCACGTGACCGCTAAGCCCCGCCCTCAACGGACTTCTCTCGTGACGGCTAGTGTAAGGAGTTTAATTTTAAGTATACTAATGACCAGCCTACCCGAGGAAAAGCTTGCCTTGACAATGCATTCATAAATCCTCTAATTTTGGACTTCAGCTGTACAGTTGTTCACCCTGATATTGCTGATCACGAAGGACTGGAATTAACACTTAAGGTTGAAGATGGGACAGTTAAAGAAAGACCTATTCAAACAGTCACATTCAGAAATATATCTGCTTCCCGATTGGACACTTTTAAGATACATTTATCAGAACTAGATTGGCCTAGCCTAATTCTCAACAACATCACACAAAATCAAATTTTTGAAACCTTCTTTTTTAAATTTTTAGACAGTTTTTATGCTTGTTGTCCAGTGAAAACACAACGGAAAATTTTTAAAAAATGTTCTAAGTCTACCAAACTAAATCTTCAGTGGTACACAGCAGAGTTAGAGGTTATGAAAAACACTGTTCTAGCCTATCGAACAGTGTACCAGTCACTTAAAACAGAACAATCTTTAAAGGCCTATAAAGAAATTCGTAACCTCTATAAGAAAGCAGTTAACGATGCCAAGTTAGCTGCTAACATGAATTTCATTGAATCTGCAAATAACAAATTTCAAGCTGCCTGGGCCTTGATCCGTAACACTACAAGTTCTGAGAAGGAAGAGGTGCAAACAAATATATCTGCAGACCAGCACAACAGATACTTCATTGAGTCGGTGGTCGCAGCGAAAACAACCATCACTCCATCATCAGTGTCCTCGGGTGATCTCCTTCGCAACACGGACTTCAATCAGCTCAACCATCTTCGTCAGTGGAAACCAGTATCACAAGATTGTGTGAAAAGTGTAGTGTCAAAGTTCAAAAGCTCCAAAAGTAAAGATGCATATGGTGTTTCAAATCATGTTATAAAGTCAGTGATTGATGAAATTCTCTTACCACTCACCTGCTGCATCAACGCCTGTTTAAATGAGGGTGTTTTTCCGAATTCTCAGAAAATTTCAAGAGTAGTGCCTGTTTTTAAGAAGAAGGGGAGTAAATCTGAGGTTAGTAATTATCGACCAGTGTCATTGGTACCTCTGTTTGGTAAAATTATTGAACGGATTGTGTATGACCAGATGTGTTCCTTCCTAGCAAGTAATAATATTCTTTGTAGTAACCAGTTTGGATTTAGAAAGAAGCTGTCTACAGTAGATGCAATAGATTCCATGTTGTCAAAAATTATGACGGCTTTCGAAGAGAAGAAACTTGCTCAGGTCACAGCTTGTGATTTGAGCAAGGCTTTTGACCTAATTGATCATTCAGTGCTTTTAAGAAAACTTGAACATTATGGTATTCAAGGTTTAAGTTTAAAGTTTTTTGAGACATACTTGTGTGGAAGGTCACAGTTTGTTGATGCTGCAGGTGATCGGTCAAGCTGTGTTGAGGTTAAGATGGGAGTGCCCCAAGGCTCTATTTTAGGGCCATTGCTGTTTTTAATTGCAATAAATGACTTGCCAGCTAATATATCATTATCTTTCACAACAATGTTTGCTGACGATACCACTTTTCTTAGTATTAGTAAAAATGTTAACGTCTTGATGCTTATGACGGATAACACTTTATCTCAAGCTAATGAATGGTTCAATGCTAATGGCTTGGTTGTAAATCAGGACAAAACTCAACATTTAGTTTGTTACACAAGAAATACAGCAGTTGAAAATAATGAAACCAAAGAAATAAAAATTTTAGGAATTGTACTAGATAGTAATTTAACCTGGTCTCATCATATTGAATTTGTTTGTTCCAAACTGTCCAAAACTGTTTATCTACTCAGGTCTCTTAGTGGTAATTTGCCTTTAGATTATTTACGCTCTGCATATTTTTCTTTTTTTCATTCTGTCTTAAGTTACGGTATTCTGTTGTGGGGTAGTAGTTGTCATGTCAGTGATGTTCTATTGGTTCAGAAAAAGGCTGTTAGAATCATCACAAAATCACAGAGACTGGCACATTGCAAACCATTATTTATTGACACTGGTATTTTAACTGTTTTTAATGTTTATATTTATTTCTGCCTAGTCAATAATAACAAAACAACAAAACAAGAAACAACAAAACAAGAAACAAGTTTTCTTGTTTTCTAGAAACAAGAAAATAATCTAGTTTTAAGAAGAAATGTCCACTCCCACAACACTAGGAATCAGAACCAAGTAGATTTGCCTTATTGTAGACTTAGTATAACTGCAAACAGCTATTCTGTGATAGGAATGAGGATGTATAATAATTTGAATCAAGAATCAAGATTGTTAACTTTAAATTCATTTAAAAGAAGATTGAATGTGTGGCTTTCAGCAAACCCTTTTTATAGTATTGACGAATTTTTTAATCATGAAAGAATATCATTATAATAGTCCATCACAGTTTGTTTTTATAATGTTATAGTGCTGTTACTGTTTTTATAGATATATTAAATGTTAACTACTGTTAGATTTTTAAATTTTCTGGTATTTTAATGTTCCTGTTAAATCATGTTCTAGTAGCTTATTAGTGTTCCGTTCTTTTATGTTACATTTTGTTTTGTCCCAAATATTTTTATAGTTTTCTGTGATATTGAATATAGGCCCTAATAAACTGTGATATTGTAGTTGGTAAGTGAAAATAAATCATGATATAATGTAAATACTGAAAAGTGAAATAGGTCTGGTTGGGAAGTTCCTATTAGCCTATAAGACGTTGTCTATTACAATATTGTATTGTTTAAGGACAGAATAAATGACTATTCATTGACCATTCATTGACTATTCCTATTCGTAAATTGCTGTTAAAATCTCAAGCACTGAACAGGCTAGTTGAGGCCTTCGCTTCCATACCCCCTCGTTGAATTCGCCAAATTAGATTGTATTTTACCAAGTGTCGAACGTTCAGGATATTTCCATAATAATTTATATTAAAATTGTTAAGGATTTTAAAAGCTACTAAACTGTAGTAAACGAATCGTCGGGGGATTTGACGTCATGCCTTGCCTCATCTCCCTAGCGCAAAAAATATGAAATAAATAAACTTAATAAATAAATGACAGTGTAGAATGAATAAGCTAAGTAAAATATTTTGAAGATCAATGAAGTAATAAGTAATTTCACTAAAGCAAAAATAGGAAAACATGAACAAAAAGTTTGGAACCTCCCAAAGACCCCATTCTATTCACAAAAATGCTACACATTAGGAAATTAAAATGTACGTTATGAAATAATTATTTATTATATAATTATTCTAGTCACTTCTCTTAAATTATGTTGAAGTTACAGGCATGAAGTTCAATGAATGCAAAATTCGAACTTCAAATACAATACTGTAGTTAGTTCTACTTAAATGTTATATGGAATTCAGTAATAATAAAAGTTGCAAATCGGTCTTAAAATAACGATTTTACATACGACAAAAAGTGAAATGTTTTAAAGTTACATTTATGTCACTAATTCCCAAACAATCTATACTCTAACAGTATATGTAACAGAGAAATCCCTCCATATTCAACAGGTAAAAGAAAAACACATAATATTAGCTGACAATAATTATAATTTTTTAAGTTAAAATTTTAAGTGTTAAAGTTCTAAATATAGTGAATTTTCTTTAATATCACTGTCAAGCTAAGTTGATACAAAACTTCAAGCTTATGGAGAAGCAAAATTTAAAATTCAGCTTCATACAGCAAAACAAAAGTTAATGCAATGTTTTGCAGTTGATATATAAAAACAATAAGCTTGAAATTAGAAAAAAGTTCGCTACTTCAAGCTCTGTTCAATGTTTTAAGAGTGTTAAACTTCTAAATATAATGGATTTTCTTTTAAGCTAAGCTAATACAAAACTTCAAGCATCTTAATACAATTTTACTGTAGTTACTGACTTAAGTAGGGCAAATATTAAGAGGCTTCATCACCTTTGGCAAAACATCCATCGTACAATCTGATTTCCATTACAACTGTACTAGTACAGTCAGATGCGCCTAACTAGGGCGAGGGGTGAGGCGGGGTCACATTTCTAAAAACATCGGACTGCGACGTCCAACACACGCACCCGCAGACTCGCTACAATGAGAGTTCGGCCAGTCCGGTACGGTTGCAGCGTTTTCCTGTCTACATTTGAAGACTATTTTGTCTATTATTTTTGACTATTTGTCTATTTTGAATTAGGCTCGAACTCTTCCTATTTATTACAGCCGATTAAAATTTATCAGCAATTAAAATTAATCAATGGTCTTCAATTATTAGCCTATATTACATTGGTTAATCGATGCTTTTTAGTGTCAAACGTGTTTTACTCGGTGGACATGTGCAAGAATCACAACTCAGGGGAGACATAGGCTTGAGTCCTCTCTGAGTGAATGTAGTATTAACACTGGCTGGTACTAATATGCAATATAATTTTTTGTTTCAAACTTAACATTCTGCGCAAATCACACTATTCTGAGTATGCTATGCAATACAGTGCATGTATTGTCCTACAGGAATAAAGTATTTATTTGTTTATGGTTGTTAATTAAATAAACTCTCCATCGGGCGATATATCAGGTGCAAGTGGAAATTGCCTTTGCAATAGTAAAAAACAATCATTCTTTTGCAAAATGTCATTTAGGCTTACATAAACACATTTTAAAATAGGATTGATTTTATAGTATTTACGTATATAAAAATACACGTTGATGTAACATTTTATCTAGGTAATAATTTGATACAAAATTGATAAGCAATTAGGACTTGAAGAATTAAGCTGATGTGAAATAAGAATAATAAAAAATATTACTTATATTTTTGTGATATCTGAGTTTAAAAATTTTAAATGGCCGCCATTTTTAAGATACACACATATAGATTTAGTGTACAAAGCAAAATAGCTTCTAGTGGCTAAACGATGGATTTTTCGACATCTGTCAAGAAGACATTTTTTGTTCAAATTGACGAATGACAAATATACTTTATTTAGCCCCCGAAATTGTGACATTTTTAATGTATCATGTGTCTGTGAACAAGATAGCGTTTGAACGGAACCTCCGATTTTGATTAAATTTAGTTCAGGTGTGTAAGGCAGCATCTTCCTAAATGAGTTCGCGAACCAGAATGATCAGACGATACAGAAACAAAATAAGTAATTTTGAAATGATATGACTAAAGTAATTATTTTCTTTAGAACAATCGGGCGCAACGTATGGAGGCAACCCCCGCACACCAAAAACAATTCGTTGACACCCACTAACAATAAAGGACATATAATAACCCTCTTGTTATGATGTTTGCTAAATTGCATGTAGGGCCAATATTGATGATTTTAATCGAATTAACTGAATTATGAAAGAGTTATACTAGTTATACTTATATACTTAAAACTTGTAATATATTTAATTAAATAGCCTAATTAAAATTAGAATTTTGTTTACTAATTGATTAGAACCATGAAGTTGTTTTAATTTACGTTTCTAGCCTCAGTGTTTGAAATTCGAAACATCAGTGTGTTTTTCGGTGCCGCTCTTTTACAACAGTTCATTAAATTTATACAGCTTAATTGCTTCACTTTTATTTTTAAGTTTTTTTTTATGTCATAGACTAAAGCAGTGTAAAATAATTGTAATTTGAATGACATGTGCGACCTTACCGCTTTTCTCTCAGACCATGGAAGGCTCTAATCAATCAAATAGTAGTCAATGAGACTCTGTCTCAAATTTAATAGTGATTTAGTGGCCCAGAGTCTAAGAATAAAATACATAACTAATGTAATTAAATGTAATCAGTTGATCATAATAATTTTTGTCTCAAAATAGTGATTTAGTGGCCCAGAGTCCAATTAAATATAATCAGTTGATCATAATAATTTTGAAAATTCAAACGCAAATGTCGGTATTTTGATTAGAACAACTATAACAAAATATTTCGGTTGATGATGAAATCAGCTCAGATGAGATATTTTTTACCTCCTAAAATTATCAACAGAACTAAAGATTTATTTGCGTTTTAATTGCTTCATTATTAGGTTATCCTTCTTGGGACTGAACAAATCAGTGTGCCAAATTTGAACTCTCTTGTGTAACGGAAAATTGGAGGATTAGTGATGAACGAGTGAGGAATTTGCCTTTTAAAGTGACGACACACTACCTGACTTTCCACCGGGCCGAGCATCGTACCGTCAAAAAACAGCAAGTCCGGTAGTGTGTCAGGGGTCCGTACATCGGACCGAGCACCGGACCGAGCATCGTAATGAGCGTTTTAGAGGCGGTTTTCTGGCGAAACATCAAATAAAAGATTGTTCCCGGTGTACGGTCCGATGTATGGAAGTGTGTCAGAGGGCCAATTTTGCTCCAAACGCCGTACCGAGCGTCGCCCCGAACGCTCGATATGGAAAGCCTCCCCCCCCTCTCCGCCCCATCATCTGGCGCCCTCACTCACGCTATCCCTCTCTTAATATTTCCTTCACCTCGCTCGGTGGATTTGTCCGGTACGATGCTCGCTCCACAGTCTTGCTCGGCGAAATGTTCGGATTAAGTTTACGTCCCTGCACGGTAACGGTAATGCTCGGTACGATGCTCGGTCCGGTAGTGTGTCTTATAAAAGGAATTTCCTTCACTTCAGTGAGATGGTATCAAGCGGAACCGTATTTCGCGCACTTCCGGTGTCTAAAAAATTGGTAATAAGTCTATTTGTAACCACTGCTATTAGAAAAATTGAAGAATGGTGTACGCTATTTGTTTGTAAGATGAATTTGAATCTCATCTGTGAGGGGTTCAAAATACATTACTAGTTTTCGGTATATTATGTACTTTAAAAACCTGTATTGCGCAATGTTCTGATCGTCTTTCCCTACATAAAAAACTATCGTCAGTGAACCTTAGTACTGTATGGACACAGGTGTTCTAAATTTGAATTGTCATTTAGATGGATAATAAAGAAGTATTCATATAAATACGAGGAATGTGTCCTCCAACATCACTGAGTGATTTAAAATGCGATAATGTTTGTCTGTGTGTGCTTGTGTTAGTGAGAACGACGACATTTGCGAAAAGGCTAGTAGCGCCTCGAACAGGCAAACTCGCAGACCCCGTTTTTGCTCAAAACTTGCGTTCGTAGTCCCCTGTTTCGGACGAAATTTTTAACCGATTCGATTGAAAGTGGTCTTAAACTGTTCAGAAAGAGTGCCTGCGTGTCTCTTGTACCTCGTTATTTCGATATAGTTTCTTAAAACTATTTTAAAAAATTGTTGAATATCAAGTAATTTCTTCCTTTTTTAACTGTATTTTTAGGTACTTCAATGTACGTTTTTTATTATTATGAGGTAATAGAAACACGCGGGCACTCTTCCTGAACAGTTTAAGACCACTTTCAATTAAATCGGTTAAAAAATGTCGTCCGAAACAGGGGACTACGAACGCATGTTTTCGACACTTTTTGCAGGGGTGATGAAGCCTCTTAATTAAACATTGCAAATTTACCTCAAATAGCCGGAGACCAAAGTTTTGGCTCATTAAGTAACAAACAATGTAAGATATCACTAAGTAATAAGCAATGTAAAACAATTAGTTGCCTAACAATCAATTATAAAACAATCATTCTGCCTAACGGGCAAAATAAAAAGACATAAGATTGGCATTTATCACAATTTATTTTTATGTTTGATACTTTTATTGATATTGGTACTGTTCAATATATCAATATATGTGCATGCGCAATTTTGAAGGATCTAAAAAATATTACTGTAGTTATTAAAAAATTACGTCTACTTAAATGGTAAACCCCCACATAAATAAATAAGTAAACGTTAAAAACAGTACTGGAGGTTTAAGGACCAACAAAACGTTATATAAACACACAATATTAACTGGCATTAATTATAAATAATTTTTAGTTAAGTTTTAAAGACTGTTACACTTATAAATACAGTGAATTTCCTTTTAATATTTCTGTCAAGCTAAGTTAATACAAAACTTAAAACTTATGAGGAAGCAAAATGTAAAATTCAGCTACATACAGCTAAATTAATTAAAATGTATTACAGTAGATCTATAAAAGCAATAAAAAAACTTGAAATTAGGAAAACATACCGTACCCTACTTTAAGCTCTGTGTATCGGCTTTGGTATATTTGAAACAAAGTTGTAGTAAAATGAAATATGTTCGCTAAGATCGTCTCAAATATTTCATGGGCCCAACAGCTTTTGTCACTAGAGCAGGAACACTAAAATAATTTTACTTTATTGTAGTACGTGGTCGCTAAAAAACAACTGTATATAACTGCTGCATGACATTACGGAGGGAGATACAGAATTATATCAAAGTTTTGGTTTTTAATATAACATAAATTGGAGTAGTTTTATGTTCTTTCGAAAGTTTGCCTTAAGAGAGCTAAACAGTGTAGTTAAATTTGTTCAATAATATAAGTACGAGAGCTAAACCTATTAAGTGATCTATGTTACCACGGCTCTACTACATTACCCCTTAAGGCTGTGGTCTACCCCAACCAAAACAACAACAATGCCGAATGCCGCCTCGCGGCCGTAGCGCTAGGCGCTGCAGAGGTTTACGGGCATCGTGTTTCAGAATTAACCGATGAAGATAGAGATTAGCTGTTAACTTTTTCTAAAAGAAGAAAAAAGGATCTAGTCGGCTATCTTTCTAGAATTTTTAAATAAGATTTCTAATTTCAGTAATAACTGTCTAAAATCATCTGTTTTTTAGTTTTGTAAATGTAGAGGTTTACGGGGATCGTGTTTTAAAAATAACCTCTTAAGATAAAGATTGGCTGTTAACTTTTTTTTAACGTAGAAAAAAGGATCTAGTCGGCTATCTTTTTAGAATTTTAAAATAAAATTTCTTATTTCAGCTGTAACTGTCTAAAATCATCTGTTTTTTATCGATTTTTAACTGAAGTTTTCTATTGGTTTTAATGAACTAATTACAAAAGTGTAACAGAGGGATATTAGTACCGTTATTCTTCTTTAATATGACACTTTATTTATAGCTCTAGGCTTCATTTAGCAGAAGATAACACGATTCTAAAAAAAACCCCTTGCATTTGGGTGCGCGCCAGGGGTAGACCGGAGCCCGGAACCACTGGTCTTTTAGATTTTAGACAGTTATTACTGAAATTAGAAATTTTATTTAAAAATTCTAAAAAAATAGCCGACTAGATCCTTTTTTCTACTTTTAGAAAAAGTTAACAGCTAATCTCTATCTTAATCGGTTAATTCTGAAACACGATCCCCATAAACCTCTGCAGCCCCTAGCGCTACGGCCGCGAGGCGGCATTCAGCATTGTTGTTGTTTTGGTTGGGGTAGACCGCAGCCTTAATCTGCCTTACCGACCCTAGTGAAAATGTCAGTGAAGAGTTTTAATGATATCAATTGACATCAGTTGACTTTTGGATGATATCACCTAATATCAGTTGACAACTCAGTAATATCAGCTGATGTCAGTTGACATCTGTTGACCATTGGTTGATGTCACCTGATATCAAGTGAATTGTTTAAATGATATCAGCTGACGTTTATGAAGATTCACTGATATCATCTGATGGCAAGTGAACTGTTTGGGTGATCTCAGCTGATGTTACTAAAGTTCACTGGTACCACCTGGTGTCATCCAACTGTGTTTAATGATATCAGTTGCCATCATAATCAAACCTGTGGGAGGGGGTATTTTTTTGGGAACCGATATATCACTCAACTTATTCTGTCATACCCTAAAGTGACAATTTAGTTTAGAAAATAAATACAGTAGAACCTCGATAGTTCGACACTCCTGATAGTTCGACATGGTCCATGACAACTTAACATGTTAATAATGACCGATAGTGTCCATGTAGGAGCCTGACAAAGGTGAAAATGTAAACAAATTGGTGGATAATTTGAATGTTGTTTATGTTAAAGTTTAATTAGGTTGTGGTTTCACTAAAATTTAGTGTTTCCTAAATTAAAATTATGATTTTTATATTCCCAGTGTTAAAATTTCCCATATACTCCCTATAGTTCGACATTTTGATAGTTCGACACTCTCTAAGTCCACAAAGTGTCAAACTATCGAGGTTCTACTGTATAATAATTTTGTAAAAATATTAATCGGATAACAATGTTCAGTTCAGCATTGGTACATAAAAATAAGTATTTAAAAAAAAATATACAAAATCCTGGTATAGTTTTCAATTTACTAAGAGTGGTAATTTTAAACTATTTTAATAGAAGCAAATTATTTATTTTGGAAAAGAATAATTTGTTTAGCAAAAAAAATTCCAAACACCACTATAATTTCCCTTCCTTATACCTACTTAAAAGGATTTGAAACATGTATTTATACACAGCCAGTTAAAAATCATCCAATAATTTTGTGCTATTTGCTTATAAGTTAGTTCAAATTTAAAAGTTTGGCGCCAGCAGTTATTTCTTTGCTATGCTGTTTGATTGGTTCAGCCGATACAGGTGGCGCTAACGGCTAACAGTGGCACTTTTTGACATCTATTTTCAACTTCAACCGTCATCCGTCTTGTTTATTTCGGGTGGCTAAAATCTAATCTAACAGAAAATGTAGTTTCAGATATTAACTGCATTTTTTTTGTGGGCTTGAAATCAATTAATTATTGAGTTACGAATTTATTGCTGTGTACGTTAGACTGAGCTGCATACGACTAATAGCACATCTTGGGGACATCTAGGTGCTGGATTTTCTATACTCATAGGCCTACTTATGCATCCCTATTCAGGTGAGTTTATTGAACACTTTAATATTAGGTATTAAAAAGTATTAGTAAGGCCTGTGCTTTATTATTTAAGTAGGACTTTGCATTGTTTTTCATCCCTTTACAATCAATACTGCAACAAATTAGGCTAACTCTCAATTGGAGGTTAATTTTTACTAAAACTTTGAGATTATTTTTTTTAATTGTAGCTGTTTTTTGCTAATTACAATTTTGAGTTAAACCAGCCAATTTCTTAAACCAATACTTAGAAACAGTGTCTATTTGTATGGAACGTACCCTAGTCTATACTGGTATTTCAACTCTCCCCTTCTGATAAAGAGGCTCCTTGGTATAACTTAAAAATATGTTGTATACGATATGTTGTATACTTCGACCTAAAGGCTAAAGTTCGTTATCAGACCCTATTGCTGTTATTGGTGATTCTAATTTTGTGTTCATCTAAATTTCCAATACCATTTGGCAGTTGAAATCAGCTAGCCTATATAGGCCTAAACTGCAAGAAGTCGAAGATCACAGAAATTCGGTCAGGGCTTAGGCATATAGGTTTGTTTTTGTTATTGTTTATAATTTGCTATTTATACAAGTATCCTATTTTTTTCCTTTCAATATGTTAACAATGTTATGAATCACATTAAAAAAAATGGATTACCTAATCATTACTTATAAGGTATTTATATTGTTAGGCCTATTGTAAACATTGATTAAACTTAGAGCCTAGTCGGATAGTAAACTTTTTTCAAAGAAGTAGGGTATTCTAACATAATTTTTTTTTAAGTTTAGAGTTTTTGTTGCTAAGCCTTGTAACTAATAATATCCTATGGTAGGTTTCGGCCTACCGTAGTAAATAAATTCTTAACAGTATGTGTAAATAATATTTGTTTAAAAATCCTGATGGCAGCAAACCTGCACTTTAATCCCATGGCATTTTAATGGAAAATAACTTAACTTTGCAATGGGGATCTATACTTATTTAATACGCTAATTGTTTTTTTGTGTTAAGATCTCCTATAATTTTCAACCGAAATTCAAGTTCTTGGTGTCGTTGGATAGGGCTTGGTCTGTAGTTGTTTTCACAAAAAATTTATGAAAATTTGACATAACGTAAGGGTGCTGTAGCCTACATAAATTGCATAAATTAAAATTGAAATTTTCCCATTAGAATAACATTGGGTTTGGGTTGAACATTTTAAACATCTGTTAATGTACAGCTGTAACTGTATCTGTATGTAATCTGTAATGAATGCTCCAGGGACGTATATTAATTCAGGAATTTTGGATTCCATCTTAAAGAATGCCAAACAAGAGAAGAAGGATTGCTGCATTATGTTTTTAGATATAGAGAAAGCATACGATAATATTGGCCATGAGCATCTGATAAAAGTACTTGAATCACTACCTATTCCAATGATTCTAGGAGAAAATATTAAAAACTTACAACGCGGAAATGAAACGCAGATAGAGACAAGTAAAGGAAAATCCAAACACATCAGCATTAAAAGAGGAGTACTTCAAGGAGCGCCTCTTTCTCCTACCTTATCAATAAACCATGTGTTAGATGAGCTCAGCGAGCCAAAGATTTTAGATGCGTACGGGTTTACACTTAATGAAGCAATACCAGCAACATCAGTGATAAGCTTTGCTGATGACACAGTTTTGATAGGCAAAAACAAAGAAGCAATAAAAGCACTGTATGACATGACAAACAGTTTATTTCGAGACATTGGTTTAAGTTTGAATATAAGCAAGACAAATATTATAAATACAATCAGGGAAATATAACTTCTGATACATTCTTACTTGATGGTAATCAAATCAAATCAGTTGGTATTCATGATAACATTAAGTATTTAGGTATAAATTTCAATGATGAAATAGTGTTTGATAAAGAATCATTACTTAGAGAACTGAATGACAAGATAAAAATGTAGTGATTTCACCATATTTAAAATCAGTACAAAAATTATTTGTCCTAAATAACTATGTTTGGCCAACACTAATATTCCCATTTCAGTGTGCTCCTTTGAACAAAATTAGTCAAACCTTTCTTTATGATGTAGATTTGGTATTAAGATCAGCTATAAAAGAAATTTTAGAACTACCAAATGATGTTCCAAATTCTATGATTCACTCTCCCAAAAATTACAAAGGTCTAGGCGTTATAAAAGCATCGTGGGAAGCTTATATACAACACATAAATATATGTGTTCTTCTGAAGAAAGTAGACGACCCTTATATATCACATCAGAGAAATTATGATGCAGAAATCAGTGAGTGTTTATCAAAATTACGATTAACATACTTGGAATCAAATTCATGCATCAAACCAAAATTCATTCGGCAACACCTTCAAAATTTAGAGTTTGAAAAATGGTGTTCTCTAAAACAGAAAGGGAAAGGAGTAGTTCTTTTTAAACAATGTACTTCAATAAATAAGAAAATGCAAGAACTGGAAGGTCTCACCGAATCCGAATACAAGGACTACATTAAAATGGTCGCAAATTGTGCACCAGTTAGAGGACTACCGGGACGGTCCAAGGACGGCAACCGGTGTAGGCATTGTCCTACAGCCGAGACATACATCCTTGAAACATTGCCTCATGTCCTTGGACAGTGTCAACATGGTAGCCTTCTGAGAAATGTCCGGCACCATAGAATAAGATCTATCATTGCTGATGAATTCAGATCCAAGTCGTATGAAGTATATGAGGAAGTATCAGCAATAGCAGAAAATGACTCAATTCGTAGAAGTGATATTATTGTGCTGGACAGAAAGAATAATAAAGGATACATTGTAGATCCAACAATCCGGTTTGAGACAAGTGAAGAACAGGCTGAAGAAGTACATTTGGAAAAGACGAAAATTTACAGCAAAACAATAAAATTCTACAAAGAAAATTATAAAATTGAAAATTTTGAAATGTTTGGATTGCTAATTGGCTCAAGAGGAACTGTTTCAAATTTTGTTGTGGACTTTTGGAAAAAATTTAAATTAGATCAAAAGAAACTATATCTCATTGCAGTAACCGCCGTAAAACATTCAGCAATAATTTTAAGAAACCATTTATATAATTAAATTACTTTGTATTAGTATTCTTTGTGTAAGCAACCTACGCTGGTAGGAAGACGTTAATTTATTAATAAATTATCAGATATATAGTTTTTTGTGATTACTGATATTCACAATATTGAATTGGTCGGATGTTGTTGATTTAGAACGAGATGTTACTTTTGTATTGTATTAAAATAAATTGCTCGATTTTGAGAACATAATCACCTGATTAGCTGACTTTCTGCATATTAATGTTTACAGTTTGGAATTTATAAACAGATCATTCTTTTTGCATTGCACCTCTTGCTCTGCACATATTTTACTATTCTTACAACTAATTATATCTGCAATTAAAGTCGTAGTAAAATTCTAAACTGTGTAAAGAGCTACAACGATTTTTGTTTCAGTTCCAGAAGAAAACCTCTGACATAAACGAAAAAGAATAGGCCTATGCTTGGATCATTCCGAAGTAGCCTCGTAGTGATACTACCTTCAAAATCCTACAAGCTTCAAAATCAAGGAGTAAGTAGATCTATCTTAATAGTTTGTAGACCTTTTACTTAATTGCTTTATAGTTATTATCATGTTAAATTGTATAGTAGTAGCTGAAAGCCCTCATAAAAATTAAAATTTTAATACTGTATAGGCTATCAAATAACAAACACTTTATTTTTTTAAGCAGAGTGAGGAACTATTTAGTTTCCTTTTCCGCTTAACCTGAGTTAATCGTATACACTTTTTTCAAGTCATAGAGGTTTGATGAAAAAGTATTACAAAGCATACAGTAACGTTTTTTAGGTGAAATTCATTTCGAATTAAATAATAAAACTCGACTCCCAATAATTCAACACTCTGGACAAGCTGCGACCGTCATTCTCCGACAAAATTGACAAAATGAATTGGCTTTTTTGGCCATTTAGCTACCAATTAGCTACTGCTTTTCAGTGGCCTGATCTTCATTAAGAGCCAAAAATACAAGTTTTAAACGAGTGAACGGCTATTATATCGGCTCATGGAAAATTAATTTGTTATTATTATTAAGTCTTCAACACTTGATACTAATATGTTTGGATTTGTCATACAGTGATTAAACAATCATATGATTACGAAAGAAATGTTTATAGAAAATGTTACTCAACAATTAGGGTCAAGTGGGGTAAGTGGACGCCCGGGGCAAGTGGACTCCCAGCTAATAAAAAATTGGTTTATTATTAAAAAAAATTCAAAACTTAGTCAAAGGTATTTTAAACTATGCTCTTTCAAATTATAATCACTAAAAAATTGTCTGGTTATTATTACTGTGTGTTTTGATGATTTTAAAAACATCTTACGTTTCTACTCTAAACGCAAGTGCCGCTCGGAAAATTAAAAAAATTACCAAAAATTCAAATATTAAGATAATTATTTTAAAATTGGTGATCTGACTAATTTTTTTAAAGAGGAATTCAAAAATAATATTTTTATTGCCCTAAAAAGTCATTTTGGAGGACTTGGAGGGGGGGCGTACACTTACCCATTGTTACATCGCTGTTGGGGCAAGTGTACTTTTACCAATGGGGCAAGTGTACACCCCCAAAATTGACTTTTTACGGCAATAAAAACATTATTTTTTAATTTCCCTTTAAAAAATGAGTCAGATCACCAATTAATTTTAAAATAATTATCTTAATATAGGCCCTATTTGGATTTTTAGTATTTTTTAAGCGGCACTTAGGTTTAAAGTTACTTCACCAAGCGGAGGTTTCCAAGAAACTTCCAAACTATTGTATTTTTCAAGATATTTTGATGGACAAAAAAAACAAAATAAAGTTCATTTTCTGCTCTTTAAGACCTATTAATTGTCAATTCACTGAAATAGTGTTATCTCTAAGTTTTCATTTACTTTACAATTTCTTAAAAAACTGAGTTTTCCGTTTTACCGTGCGGAGGTTCACGAAAAAAATCATAACTCCTGGACCGTTTGAGATATTTTGATAAATAAAAAATCAAAAGAAAGCTTATTTTCTCCTCTATAATCCACTTGCCCCAACATCAACATATATGCAATGCAAAGCTACATTAAGGGGGGGGGTGTACACTTACCCCACTTGACCCTATGGATTAAAATTTTTAAATGTTATCCATTTCGATCCATATGATCTTGAATATTCAAATGGCCGGTTACTGTATATATTACTGTTCACACTGTCTGATCGAAGTTTCTTGGTTGCAGGTTGCTCCCAAAAACATGGAAAACTGAGAATAAGCTGGAATCCAGCAACTGGAAACAGAAGCCAAACGTGATATATTTTTAGTGCGGACTCGGTTATAAATTGGACTAATTAAAAAATAATAACGGAATAAGTTTAAATGTTATTTATGAAATGTTTTAATTATTATTTTATTAAAAAATCTTTAAAAAAATATTTTGTTAATTTTTAAGCCACCAGTTTTTTTTATTTATTAAATTATTTGTAATTTGTTTTTATCATACATTTTTGTGGGATCTAAAAATAAACTCTGAAGTGTAATATTGTGGGTAAAAATAATTTATTTAGGCTATCAATAATAATTACTAGTACATTGTTTAGTTTAAAGTGTTGTTTTTATAATATGTGGTCACTTTCGTCTGATGTTTTTTTGTTATGAAAAGTCAACTAACGATTTTAATTTTAAATTAATATTTGATTTTTTTATCTCTATTGATCATTTACAGTAGTGTGGAGGGGGGCAAAATACCAACCCGCGCACTGCTGGCACCCACCTTTTGAATTTAAATAAGCAAATAGCACAAAATTATTGAATGATTTTTAAACTGGCCGTGTATAAATACATGTTTCAAAACCTTTTAAGTACAAGGAAGGGAAATTATACTGCTGACTGGAATATTTTTTTGTTAAACAAATAATACCAGTTGATACCAGTGAGGGTCAAGTGGTTTTGGGTGGGCGAAATACCACCCAATACCAGTTGATATCAGTGACTGTCTGGTGGTTTTGGGTGGGCGAAATACTACCCAATACCAGTTGATATCAGTGAGGGTCAGGTGGTTTTGGGTGGGCGAAATACTACCCAATACCAGTTGATGTCAGCTGATATCAGTTGATGTGTAGACCAGTGAAGGTCAGCTGCACTGAGAAAACTGGTATGTCGGATACAGTCATACAATGTCTGCAGCTGACTCCAAAAAAACTCACTTATTATATGTCTGGAACGGATGAACGGGGAACATATCCGCAACAAATATAAGCTTATATCCGCAACATGAACAATTTTTTATCGGTCTTTGTATTAGTTGTATCCAATTCTAATATATACTACAACAGATACTCGCAATGTCGGTCTTTCTCTATTATATGTTTTTTGAGGAAATAGATATAAGCTATACTAACTGCAGACAGAGAAAAGCTCTACACGTATCTTCTTATATCTAATGCAGATATAGAGTATATGAGCTACTGGTAATGTCCTGTCTATCTCTATTATACGTTATTTTTTATACAGATATAAGATAAGCTAACTCCAGACAGAGAAAAGCTCTACACGTATATTCTTAAATCTAATGCAGATATAGAGTATATCAGCTACTGGTAATGTCCTATCTATCTCTATCATACGTTATTTTTTATACGGATATAGGATATGCTAACTCCAGACAAAGAAAATCTCTTCACATAACTTCTTGTATCCAATGCAGATGTAGAGTATATCAGCTACTGGTAATGAATTGCCTATATCTATCATACGTTATTTTTTTAAAAGGTATAAAATATGAAAACTCCAGACAAAGATAATCTGTACAAATAGCTACTTCTACCTTCTGCCGATGTAGTGTTTGTTGATTCCCGCCATACTGGAAACCGAATGGTGTATAATGATCTCAGAAACAGATGTAAGCAAAGTCCACCTTAGTAAGTTTACACAATATTTTACTGATGCTTTAGATGTTAAATAACTACCTTGGTGTTAGAGAAGGTACTTTTAAAAAGTAGTATTTATCTAGTGTAGATGTTATAATTTTGGATATTGCCACTTTATTTAAGGTGTAGAAATAAAAGTCCTATACATCGCAATTCAGATATAACCATTTCAATTGCTATCTAGCTGCCCTAGTGGTTAATAATAATCACTCATGACATAAGTCAATATTATAAACCATCCTAAGTTTTGAGGAGCAGTAACATATTAATGTTTTTCAGTTAGTATGTATAAAAGAGAAAATGGACATACACACTGTGCTTATAATTTTTTTTTATGAACAAATAAAGATTAAGTTTGGTACCTTCTGTCAGTGCAATTAAGCACTGTTAAGCATAATTTTGTTATTAATTCACTAATGGTCAATGTTTTCAGTAATTAGTAAATTTAATTATTTTTAAAAATTTATTCGTTTTTTCTTTTGCTTGTTTCTTCAGGCAAATCACTGAAAACTGTCACAAATTATAATAAACATTGACCATTGACGATAAGACAATCTAAATGGTAACAAAATTATAGTGGCAGAAAGTGTCAACCCATCAATAATTTCATTACAAAAAATGTGATAAAGAGTATAAATCGCTTTTTTGAGTCAGTTAATCCATGAAAATAATGGACTAATATTACATAAAAATTCTGACTATTTAAAAGCTGATAAATAAATGTACAATAAATTAGACAATTCATTTTCATAAAATGTTTTGAAATAATTGATTGAGTTTAGACACAAATATGCAGTACCCATTAATATATATTTTTATAAATAAATATGTCATGTAATACACTAGGGGGCCGTCCATAAATTACGTCATCGCTTTTTGGCCATTTTTGGACCCCCCCTCCCTAAAATCATCCTACCATCATAATTTGTCTGACCCCCCCCCCTCTCGAAAAAATGACGTCATTTTTAACAAACCTCCGTTCTAAGTAAAAATAATGCTTTTGAAGTGCTACATGATAAACTAAAAAAAATTGAGCAATCAAATCTGAATTTACCTTCAGAAATAAAGCCAAAATGACTTTCTCAATGGAAAACAAACTATAAAACAACGCCTTAAAATAGTCTGATGTATTTTATAGAAAATTATTTTATAATAATTGTGTTGTGTTAGAATTTATAATTGTTTTACTGTTAAAATTTGATATAAAACTTAAAATTTAAAATGACGTCATATAAAAGCCGACCCCCCCCCCTTGCACATCACCTTACCGTCATTTTCAATCTGGACCCTCCCCCCCCTATTTTCAGATGACGTAATTTATGGACGACCCCTAGGTTAAAAATTCAAATGTTTTTCATTTACTCTCAAAATTTATATTACTTTCCTAAACAAATGTTCATTTTACCATTGATCAAGAAAACTCTGAATTAACAAACTTTAATTCTTATGGGAATTGTTTTGAAAAAAAAAATTGCTGGCAAGAAAACTTACGCTCGTGAATAAATATAGCCCTTTTGTTGGTTAGTGCAATTGTCTTAAATGGCAAAGAAGTAGCACTAGCTCTATAAAACTAAAGTGGCTCAATAATTGATTGATGCATCTAACTACCTGTCTTATGTCTGCAGTGACTGACAAAATATATGATTTTTTTATCAGAACTTTTATGGAAACCAAAGAATTATGCTCCATTCCAATATTGTTCATGATGAATAATAAGCTCAATATTAGACTACTGAAAGAGATTATAAGTTAGAAAGCTTAATATTGTTGTGGACTAAGAAAATAATTTTTACAAATGCCTATTGACTTTATTCACCTAAAAGACTTGGCAAACCATTTTTTATTCTCTCATTTATTTTAGATCCATTGGTTATTAAATATTTACCTTTAGGGCTAATGCATTTAAAATGAATAAGAATATGTTATTATGCATAAAATTTGTTCATATGTTATTGTTTTGATTAATACTTTAATATCCTAAAACAGGGAAACTAATATAAATAAACAAATACCAATAAACCTTCTAAATGTCATAAAATTTTAAGACATTTTTAATGACAGAAATTTGCATTAGCCAGCTCTTATGTTGATTCTTCAATTTATACGATATCTTATTTATATCATCAGAATCTATAACCACAATTTGTCTAGCTTTGTTAATATAACATTATTAATGATGAGTGTATGTAAATAAATTTATTTTTATACTTAAGTTTAATAAATAAATATAATAATAAAGGGAATAGATATAATTGTATAAAATAGAAGTAGGATTAAAAAAATGAACACTATGATTTGGAGAACCAGGTTTATTGCTTTGTTAAACATGCCTACACACAGAAATAATACCTACCAACCCAAAAAATAAAACAAATTACCTATGCACTTATAAAACATAGTAAAAATTGTTAATTACACAATTGTTAATTACACAAATATGTTACAGATATAGCTCTAATGTCTCTAATGTAACACATTAGGTTACATTAATTAAACAGTAAAATCTAAGACTTTTATAAAACAATCTAAAAAAGACTCATATAAAAACAATTTTTTTTAAGTCCATAAAAAAATAAATAAATAATAATAAATTAAGGTTAAGGTAGTTCTCATCTTCACCAGCAAAATCGTGCATATGACAATTTTTCTCAATAAAATACTGTAATGAGTTGTTAAAGGCTGGCATAACATAATTTGAACGAGTGAAAAATCTAAGGCCCGTCAAATTATTAATTAGATAGATTAAACAATAAAATGATTGTGTAGTAATAAAAGTAGGTATCTGTTAAAAAAAGTTTAATATCTAAAAAATTGAGCTCAAATAAAAAAATATATAAAAATTATATAAGCATGAACCATTTTGTTCCTGATAGAACAAACTTAATTCCATAATTAATGTCATTTTCATAATTCCTATTATGTTTAGTCATTATATTTATATGATTAATATATTACTGTAATAGGTATGGGCAAAAAACTTAAATGGTTGGTTTATGACGCCAATGGATTAAGTATTAATAAAAATAAGTACAGACTTATTACATAATACAAGAGGTTAAATACCTGAATTGTCACAGTAATCCTTATATCCTCCAGTAGAACAGGGTACCGGTTTCGGCACATCAAAGGTGCCATTGTCGAGCCTAGGCGTGAAATTTTCCTCCTACGAGGTCGTCATAAAGTCTTTAAAACACATTGAATACACTAAATACAAACAGACGCACATTTTACACGAACACAACAAAAACTGTATGGCCATACGACAATTATACCGGCGCGGCTGCAGGTTCAGGGTGTAGGTCTAGACCTACACCCTGAACCTGACGATCGACGACCTCATAGGAGGAAAATTTCACGCCTAGGCTCGACAATGGCACCTTTGATGTGCCGAAACCGGTAGCCTGTTCTACTGGAGGATATAAGGATTACTGTGACAATTCAGGTATTTAACCTCTTGTATTATATAATTGCAAAGTAATCCGGAAGGCAACAATAAAAAAAAAAAAAAAAAAAAAATAGACTTATTACAACTTACTATAAGTAAAAGTCTTATAAAAGTTTTGATAATCCAAGTGTGGTCCTAAAAATTCTAATCCATCAACTATCTTACTGTAACATAAAAATATGGAAAAATGTCTTACATGATATATGTAGTCTACATCTAACATAATATACATACATCATACATCTATGTACACATACAAAGATTCCATGATGTCAACCGGTCACAATTGTTCCCATCCGTAGGCCTAATGAAGTAGTATAAACAACAATCACATTCACTGTACCGTATAACTTTGAATCACAACAAAACAGAAAAGCTAACAGAACATTACGTCAAACTAGGCACTGTACAAAATTATTAACTCGAGGAATACTCGTGGTTAAATTAAACTGAAACGAACCCGAACGCTATCGACTAGCAAACAGGGGAACGAGAAACGACCAGTACACATCACGGCACCACTGGTGAAACTGCTGAGGTCCACCCCGGAGAAGAATTCCGAAATGAATATACGTCCAGGTGGAATTAGTTTGACTGTAGTGCTTCCCGCCAAAAAGACTCTTTAGTTCAGATATAGCTCTATTTGTATCCGACATACGATATCCGTTACAAATCATTAAAATCAATTAAGATATAACTATAACTAACTTGTAGAGTTCTCAGTGTTTGTTGCATACATAACGTATGCTTGCTACTTACTTTCGCCACATAACTGTTACAGAAATACCAGTTACATTTTGAAGATTTAGGCCGGCCGCACACCAAATTCGACACGACGCGACGCGACACGACAAAACGTCGAATCGTCGCGTCGAAGACTCTTCAACCATTGTAACAAATGGACGTGCCGCACACCGCTTCGACACGACATAATACAAAAATGTTTTGTCGAACGACAAACGGCGTTGTCGCACCCAACTTCGTCTTTCGACAAGACATGATTATACAAATTGATCTGCGCATGCGCGAACCTCCTCCACACTCATCTCTACAAACAGAGCAGTCGTTGTTGTTGAACCACTAGTTGCTTGTTGGTTTGGTTTTCTGCGTTAAATGAGTGAACAAAGTGAAAGCTTACTACCTGATGGTGATTGTGTCATTGATGTTGACAAACTTATATTTCTAGTACAAAGCAGGCCGGAAATATACAGGGTGTCCAGCTTCCACCTTTACAAACTTTTCCAGGTTATTAAGCATGCCAAAACAAACAGAAAAATCACATAAACATATGCCCGGAAATGCTTCGTTAAGCCGCTAGCCGCCATTTTGTTTTTTACACTTAAGAATTTTTATTTCCGTAACGGGTTGTTGTATGGAGTTCATATTTGGCATATATTTTAATCACACCAATACTCATTTTTAGAAAAAATATTATTTTTTTCCGATCTATATTTTCAAAATGGCGGCCATTTTAAATTTTTAAATTTAAATATCTTAAAAACCGTAAATTTTATAAAAATTTTACAAGACACAAAAAAGTTGAAAAATTAAATTATCTAAACAGTGATACCAAGTTTGTAAGGATCCGACAACAAATAACGGAGTTATGGTGGTTTTCCTGTAGAAAAACACTGATTTTGCACTATGATTAATAGCAATTTAGGTTATTTTAAGAGAAAAATCTCAATAACTCCGTTATTTGTTGTCGGATCCTTACAAACTTGTTTTCACTGTTTAGATAATTTAATTTGTCAACTTTTTTGTGTCTAATAAAACTTTTATAAAATTTACGGTTTTTAAGATATTTGAGTTTAAAAATTTAAAATGGCCGCCATTTTGAAAATATACATCGAAAAAAAATAATATTTTTTCTTAAAATGAGCATTGGTGTGATTAAGGTATATGCCAAATATGAACTCCATACAACAACCCGTTACGGAAATAAAAATTCTTAAGTGTAAAAAACAAAATGGCGGCTAGCGGCTTAACGAAGCATTTCCGGACATATGTTTATATGATTTTTCTGTTTGTTTTGGCATGCTTAATAACCTGGAAAAGTTTGTAAAGGTGCAAGCTGGACACCCTGTATAATATACTTCCCTCGGCGGCCGTTTTTCCAACAACTGAATATAGGTCCACAACACTACGGCCACATCATCATCATCACTTTCCATGGTAAACTGCTTAACAAATGAGACTACACCACACTTCTCTCAAACAGGAACACAACAGTATTTTTTTGTATCAACGTGGCTGTCGTGTCGAGTCGAGTCGTGAAGCATCCCTCCACTGAATTCAACGTTTTGTACAATGACTCGACGTCGTGTCGTGTTGCGTCGCGTCGTGTCGAATTTGGTGTGCGGCCGGCCTTATATATAAAAGATAAATACAACTGTATGCAAATTAGTAACAAAGTGAGTTGTGGCATGAGATATTTCGTGTTTCCCTTGTTGATACCTAATAAATTATATCCAGTTAATTATTAATAATTAACAACAAAGTAAAAGGATGGGAAGAAAAGGCACTATAACTATAACAGTTCCTGCTATCCCTATAAATTTAATATTTATTCCAGGAAAACGTTAACGGCACACGTGTTGTTACAAATGTATTATAATTTTTTTAACTTGAAAATCTTATGCGTCGTCGTGTGCCTTAATTGTATTTAATTATCACGCCCACAAGTTCAATAATACCACAAATATTAAAAATTAGTAAGATGTGTATGATGATAATAATAAATAAATCATGAACAATTAATTATATGCAATTCTTTAGTAGCTTTAGGTTGTCCCAAAGAGATATTGCGTATTTTATATTAAATAGTAAATAGTAGTTTTATATTTGCGTAGTAAATTAAATTAAACTTATAATATTTGGCTTAATGTAAACAATGGTTGGTCCAATAAAACAGCCACATCAATAACTTGATGTGTGACGTGTATAATTTATTTGAATATGCTCGAAAAACCTGTTATAAAAACACTATCAGTAATGATTTTTAAAGTTTTTATTTCTTGTGGTTTAGTCAATGTATTTAAAATAAGTTGTTCTTTTGTTCTTTATTAGCTTTCAATTATATAATATGATTTAGATCATCAGATTTTTTTAATAAGGCTAAAGAAGTATTGCTAAACGCCAAGATAGTGTTATGTCTATTGTGTGATATGTCTTATGTGTAATGCGTATCCAGTGTTATGACTTCCTCAGTTAAAAAGTATTTTTTTTACAAAAACCATTTAATTTGTAAATTTCAGATACTTGTTTAAATTTGGCAGATAATTATTTTGACAATGAAGGTTATAATATTACTGAAATAGATATGAAGTATGATTTCATCAGTTATACGTTTACACAGATATTTAGTATCGGAAGTACACGTTTAATGGGGGCTATAGACAAAGCTTATATCTAGAACCTACTTAGTACACCCAAGGCTGTGACGTCATACATTCAGATATAAGCCGTATTTTTGCTGCAGTCAAAGTTATACGTTCGGAGAACACAACTAATATGACTTCTAGACACAAGCCAATAGCTAAAAGGCTTATGTCTGATACAAAAAGTGTCAGTGTCTGCAAAAGATAATGTTAGTTTTAGTTTCTGATAATCACATCTGAATCGCTCATTAAATTGTGACAACACACAAAATCTGTCTCATTAGATTTACTTTTAACTGGTTTACATATTAGGATGAAAGTGATTTTTCTCAGTGTGATGTTCGCTGAGATCAGGTGGGCGAAATACTACCTAATGTCAGCTAACCTTCACTGATATTTTCACTAGGGGACACTTGACGAATTTTTCTGATACCCCAATGAGTGAGTTACACATGCGGGAGTATATAATTTAGATTGGTAGTATTGGTCATTGGTCTTATGCCACACCACGTTTAGTTTTATGAATATATGTAATAAACTGTTGTTAAATTTTTGTTAGATTTGGACCTCGATGGACCTTAGGGCAAGATTACCAGCAAATACTGGCGGATGATCATTCAGGTCGGAGGATTTTATGATTGCCTATAACACACCGGCAGAAATTATGGTCCCACTCACTGAGCGCAAGATTTCCTCAGGATATCCCAAACAGACCCAAAAAATATCCTATTCAAATCCCGGGATATGGAGAAGGACAAAGGACATGCTAGGCATATTCCAAAGGGATTTAATAAAAATATAAACTTTTTACGTAAATAGGACTAAAAGTAAACAATTTCACACAAAACAAGTTTTAATGGATTTGTTTCACTTTTTTTACTATGAGACACCCGTCAAACAAAATTTCTCTAGAGATATCCCAAGGATGTGCCAGAGCTATGTAAACGGTCATATTCCAAGGATATCCCTAGGATATGTGTGTTTATACAATTTAATTCAATCATATATCCCATTCAAAATAGGGGGTTTGCAAAAAAGTCCAGAAAAAGTTCAAAAAATATATAAATTCATTTAAAAGATACCATTTTTCTTTAAAGCATCGTTTTCAAAAACTTATTTGGTAAAAAGCTCCTTGGGAAGTCCTACGTAATCATAGGTTTAATTAAATTCTATAAAATCGTTCACATCCTAGGGATATTCTCAGGATTTTCCAAGAAAATATCAGTTGACACAGTATAAATGTAAATGATTAAAATACTAAGATAAACTTTTACTGTAGAGGTCCAGGAAAATTAAATAAAAAAAACCTACTTCAAATTTAGGCTAACTTTTTGACTTTGTCTCGCAACACTTCAGTGCACCAATGAAGGTTTTAATACATTCTAGTAAATAAGATCACATTTTATCACAGATCGGATGGCTCAAGAGGTAATAAGAGCGTCAGGTCATTGAGTGAAAGATTGCAGGTTCAAATCCTGGCATAGGCCTACACTGTTTGTTCAGTTTTATTTACATTTTTGCAATTCGTTGGTTAGCAGAAATGCATTTATTTATCAATTTTGATGAAAAAAGTTACAATTTACAAGTTCTATACAATTTTTTAAGGAAATCCCCTAGGCATATTTGAATGTCCTGAGGATATCCCGAAAGGATATCCAAAACGCGGGATATGCGCGGACATTCAATATCCCCAGGAGATCTCTGGGATGACTTTTTGAGAATATTGGGGATATTTGGGATTTCCCCGGGATATTCCAATATCCCATCAGGATACGTTTTGGAAATCCTGGGGATGTACTTGTGCTGTTTGGCCGGCGGGCACGCTTGCCACAAAGACTGGAGGATGATAATTCCGGTCTGTGGATATCATTGCCTTAGACCGGCGGACATGATAGTCCCGGTCGACCGACACGATCACCTAAGACTGGCAGCTCGTGATTATTCTGGTGGGCGGACATGTTTGACAAGGCCGCCGGACAGAATCATCCTGGTCGGCGGACATCGGACATTATTGGCGAAGACTGGGGACACGATCGCCAAGGACTGGTGGACAAGCTCATCCATTATTAAAACAAGTCCTTCGAAACATTCTGGGGCTCCTGTTCGTCGCCCCCCATCTTAGGTTCGCCCCCCCCTTAGGTTCGCCCCCCGGTTTCTGGAGGTAGGAATTCTTCTAATACTTAGCCGAACTATCAGTCTTGCTTTAGGACATCAAAAGCAGTTTACTAAGGATTTATTATTTTTATATTTCTTTAATACTTATTTTGAAATAAGCAGGGGGTTTATAATTAATTCCTCTGTTGTAACAGTTAGTGTTTATCCCCTCTGAAATGTTTTTTTCGTGATATTTTTTATCATCTTGGTTAAAAAAACCATTAAAATGTGGCTATGGATTCCAAAAAATATTATATCTTATAATTTAAATTTGAAATAATTAAAAAGTAAAATAAAGCACTCTTTGGAGGTCAGAACTGCCCTTTTACAAAAGAATCCCCATTAGGAATCTTGGAATCTTCTTAAGTTTGAATTTTTTATAGTGTGAAGCAATCATATGTTTTACTTGTGGGGATAATATCATAACAGCTTTAAACTCGCTACTGGCAGCGAATAAAACCTGTCTGTTTGCTTTCAACCAGCTAGCAGTCAATTTGACAAATGGATGAAAGATAGGATAGGGTTGTTGAAATAAGTTATGGCGTTTGTGTCCAGTAAAGTGAACGTTGGAATATCGGGGGTACAACATTTTCCTGTTGATAGACTTGTACGAGTAGGATATTATGAACTCCATGAGACCATAGGAAAAGGGAATTTCGCCGTCGTGAAATTAGCTACTCATGTTGTAACCAAAACTAAGGTAAGTCCCTCTTAGTTTATTAGATAATAGCAAAAGAATATTTATTTAATAGTTTATTGAGTATGTGAGTAATCATTCAATAAGCCTAGTCAACTGTTAACACTAATTAATTTCGCGTTTTAACCTACAGGTTAACTGAGACTACTTCCATAGTATGTCCTAACCCCAAATGTTCTATTTAGCTAATGGAATTTATTGTTGTTGTTTATATTGTACAAGTTTTTACTTAAGTTGAATTATAGTTCTATAAACTTTGAAAATAAGTATCTAAACTTTCTGCCTTTTTATCATTTTAAATATTATTACAGGAATAGGCATTTTCTTAAAGATCCATATCTTATATGCCACCCCAGCAATAGGACCATTAGGACAACATCGAAATATAAACATTAGGCTAATAGGCCCAAAAATTCCCAAACCCTTCAAAAATGATAAGTTCCTATTTAACAAAACCATACTCACAAAAAGGCTTTAAAACTTGTTCAGGAATCTCACAAGTGAATTGGTCTGCTTCAAAGAACTCAAAAAGGTTGTAAAAAATATAAGCAAGCAGTCATAATTCTGTTTTTAAAGAAAAATCAAGCAGTAGTTCTAGCAGGAGGATTTAAATTGAAAGTGGAAGACCAATGAATAATTTGATAACCTGTAACAGGAAAGCAATGATTGTTTCTTCTTCCATGTAGCCTTTGTTAAATTATTACTTAAATTTGTTACCTACTTAAGGATAAAAAATTACATTAGCATAGTGTCTAGTGCTGTGGTTGTGCATAACTTCTAACACAATTTGTTAGCTTAAATAGGCTTATTATGAGTCTTGTGTGCTTTTTATCTGCCTTCGGTCATTGGGTTATTAAATGATCCTGACAAATAAAACAGCTGCTATTTGTCAGTAACAAAGCTATATACCTCAGCTGATCCATCATAATCTTTGACACTCACCTCAGTCATTACTCACCTTAAAATATGCACCATATAGTGTGTCGCTGTTTCAAATTGTAAGTTTATCAAAGTAACTTAAAATAATCATAAATTATTAATTTAAAAGATATAGGCTACTTATATATTAAGATTACACTAGAGATCACCTCCTGGTTGAATTTCAACCAAAAACTTTTGATTGTCTAGATCCAATTTGTTAAAACAATATGTTGTAACTGAAGCATCTGTTCTTCCTGATTTGCTAGCATGTGTATGTCAACAGCTGTTTAATGATTCACTCAATAATTATCCTTCTCTCATAAGATTAACATTGAAACTTTGAAAGCCTGTAGGACGTAACCCCGTGGGCCAATGCGAATTAAAACGCTATTCTGCTTATCTACAGCACAATACCTTTCTAACGGTATGCGCATATTTCTCCTACGATGCACACGAGCTGATAAAAAAGGAGGAAAATGAAACATGCTTGCTTATTAATATATAGGCCTAGATATGAAATAGAAAGGCCTACCGGTACTATGCAAGTATCTGCTGAAACTAAATTTACATTATCATCATTTGTTATTAGCCATAAGTTAATAATTTTTTAACCTAACTTACCTTTATATTATATACGTTTGTGGTACTGTACCTTTTGACAATGAAAACAAAACTGTTTCAGTGGGCGTTGTGAAGTTAGCCTACCCATACAAGCCTACCCACAATTTCCAGTGTCATTTGTTAGTTCCACGTTAGTTCCCGTTAGTTCCATTCAAAATTTCGTTAGTTCCAAAGAAATAATGGCGTAAATTGGTAAAACCAATGGGTAGGCCAACTTCACACTTAGCCTACCCATATCATGAATTGGCTTTAAAAGTGTATCAAACGTTAGTTCTTTGTTAGTTCTCGTTAGTTCCGTAAAATTTTTCGTTAGTTCCAACCATAAAGTGCATATAAATTACATATTTGTTCTTTAAATTGGGGCGGGCTAACTTCACGCTAGCCTACCCACATCATGAATTGGCTTTAAAAGTGTATCAATCGTTAGTTCTTTGTTAGTTCTCGTTAGTTCCGTAAAAATTTTCGTTAGTTCCAACCATAAAGTGCATATAAATTACATATTTCGTTGTTCTTTAAATTGGGCGGGCTAACTTCACATTAGGCTACCCATATCATGAATTGGCTTTAAAAGTGTATCAATCGTTAGTTCTTTGTTAGTTCTCGTTAGTTCCGTAAAAATTTTCGTTAGTTCCAACCATTAAGTGGGTGTGTATATTTGTTCCCTCGTAATTCCTTCCCTCTTATTTCGCACTGTTTATTTCTTCCCTCCACTAAAATTATAAGTGTATATTACTTCCCTCTACAAGGCAACTGTTTATTTCTTCCCTCTGGTACACTCCAAACTAAAAACGTAGACTTAGTCTAGAGAAAACTCAGGGACAAAATTACAGAGGGAACAAATAAACACTCTAAAATATAATTCACTAAACAGTTTGTTTATTTCTTCCCTCTGGGAGCCAAGTGTATATTTGTTCCCTCTGAGCGGCGAGTGTATATTTCTTCCCTCTGGCACAGTCAGCGCACCAAACAATAGACCTCGAGCCGGCCACGACGGTGTCTGCCGCCGCCACCGCTCGCTCCTTCCCGAACCGACGGTAACGGATTTTCTTTGTGGTAATAGACAGGTTGGCTAGCTGTCAATATATGAACACTAGGTAACTGGATATGATCCACTGAAAAGTCAAGCTAAAAAAAGGTTGGTTAGTTCGTTAATTCCTCTATAAGACGAGTTAATTCGCCCCGCTCACTTAGCCCCACCCACGACGAGCTTCGCACTGTTTATTTCTTCCCTCCACTAAAATTATAAGTGTATATTACTTCCCTCTACAAGGCAACTGTTTATTTCTTCCCTCTGGTACACTCCAAACTAAAAACGTAGACTTAGTCTAGAGAAAACTCAGGGACAAAATTACAGAGGGAACAAATAAACACTCTAAAATATAATTCACTAAACAGTTTGTTTATTTCTTCCCTCTGGGAGCCAAGTGTATATTTGTTCCCTCTGAGCGGCGAGTGTATATTTCTTCCCTCTGGCACAGTCACCGCACCAAACAATAGACCTCGAGCCGGCCACGACGGTGTCTGCCGCTGCCCCCGCTCCTCACCCTGGCCGCTACGGACAGTTTAAATGAACAGCTTAAAAAGCCTCTACTTTGTGGTAATTCACGCATATACAAGTCGGCTAGTTATAATCCATTTATGTACACTAAGTAACTGGTTACGATCCACTAATGTGTCTGTTAAAAATAAATAAATATAGACTATAAGCATTTTACTGTACTTTTTGACGTTTGCTGTTTATCTCGACATTCATTAACTTCTGTCCCTATTTTTAAAAACAATTTTTTCCCATTTCCTCCTTTAAAATTTCCAGTAGAAATAATACCTGTAATAGGCCTAATAAAAAATAACTAGAAACTACTATTTATATGCCAGAAGTGTCAACAGCATGATTATAAAAAGGAGAACAGCCTTCTCACAAATATTTGCAAACAGTTTGAACTTATATAGTCTTCCGTAAAAAAATTCGACAGCCCGAATATTTTGAGGGCTTTAGAACATATCCTAAATGTCGATTGTAAAGTGTTGTATAAAGTGCGACAAATATACGAATTATTACTTAAGCCAACACATAAATAATTGGGTTCGGTAGCGATACAATATAATTTTAACAGTATTTGGTACACTTGCATATTTTCTATAGGCCTACACACAAGTAAAATCAGAGAACCCACTTGAAATTACTTCCATTGATACACAAAGTTGTAGATCATGTGACAAATATGCGAATTATTATTTAATCTAACACATAAATCATTCAGTTCACAATAAAATTTTGACAGCATTTGGTACAATTTCATAATACATACAGATAAAATCAGAGAACTCATTTAAAATTACAATGGACAAAGAAATTATTCAAAGCCAGGAAAATTTGGCCTAACAGTGGAATTCAGTCCAGTGCATAATTCTGCGGGATTAGTAAAAAAGTCCTCTCTTTTTAAGCGAATAAAATGTTCAGTTGCCGCGTCCGTACTGGCCGATTTGTGGCAAACTTGTTGCGCGAACACAAAAAAACAACAAACATTTCTAACCAACGACTTCAAACTTTGCAAATAACTTACTTTTGGAATAAAAATAATAAAAATACAGGTCTCTATACCAGGAAAAATCTAATTCCGTTATAATATTTAATTAGAATTATAATAATTTTAACATTGGCATTATGGAGTTAAAAATTAAAACAAAGAAATAATGAAAACTGCTGACCAACTGTCAAAGTGCTAACCACGTTTTTTCAGTATAAACATATGGATCCCCATTTCAACCAGTTTCTAAATTATTATAAATGCTACTATAATAAAAACAATTGATCAGTTCTTTGTTAGTTCTCGTTAGTTCCGTAAAATTTTTCGTTAGTTCCAACCATAAAGTGCATATAAATTACATATTTGTTCTTTAAATTGGGGCGGGCTAACTTCACGCTAGCCTACCCACATCATGAATTGGCTTTAAAAGTGTATCAATCGTTAGTTCTTTGTTAGTTCTCGTTAGTTCCGTAAAAATTTTCGTTAGTTCCAACCATAAAGTGCATATAAATTACATATTTCGTTGTTCTTTAAATTGGGCGGGCTAACTTCACATTAGGCTAACCATATCATGAATTGGCTTTAAAAGTGTATCAATCGTTAGTTCTTTGTTAGTTCTCGTTAGTTCCGTAAAAATTTTCGTTAGTTCCAACCATTAAGTGGGTGTGTATATTTGTTCCCTCGTAATTCCTTCCCTCTTATTTCGCAATGTTTATTTCTTCCCTCCACTAAAATTATAAGTGTATATTACTTCCCTCTACAAGGCAACTGTTTATTTCTTCCCTCTGGTACACTCCAAACTAAAAACGTAGACTTAGTCTAGAGAAAACTCAGGGACAAAATTACAGAGGGAACAAATAAACACTCTAAAATATAATTCACTAAACAGTTTGTTTATTTCTTCCCTCTGGGAGCCAAGTGTATATTTGTTCCCTCTGAGCGGCGAGTGTATATTTCTTCCCTCTGGCACAGTCAGCGCACCAAACAATAGACCTCGAGCCGGCCACGACGGTGTCTGCCGCCGCCACCGCTCGCTCCTTCCCGAACCGACGGTAACGGATTTTCTTTGTGGTAATAGACAGGTTGGCTAGCTGTCAATATATGAACACTAGGTAACTGGATATGATCCACTGAAAAGTCAAGCTAAAAAAAGGTTGGTTAGTTCGTTAATTCCTCTATAAGACGAGTTAATTCGCCCCGCTCACTTAGCCCCACCCACGACGAGCTTCGCACTGTTTATTTCTTCCCTCCACTAAAATTATAAGTGTATATTACTTCCCTCTACAAGGCAACTGTTTATTTCTTCCCTCTGGTACACTCCAAACTAAAAACGTAGACTTAGTCTAGAGAAAACTCAGGGACAAAATTACAGAGGGAACAAATAAACACTCTAAAATATAATTCACTAAACAGTTTGTTTATTTCTTCCCTCTGGGAGCCAAGTGTATATTTGTTCCCTCTGAGCGGCGAGTGTATATTTCTTCCCTCTGGCACAGTCACCGCACCAAACAATAGACCTCGAGCCGGCCACGACGGTGTCTGCCGCTGCCCCCGCTCCTCACCCTGGCCGCTACGGACAGTTTAAATGAACAGCTTAAAAAGCCTCTACTTTGTGGTAATTCACGCATATACAAGTCGGCTAGTTATAATCCATTTATGTACACTAAGTAACTGGTTACGATCCACTAATGTGTCTGTTAAAAATAAATAAATATAGACTATAAGCATTTAACTGTACTTTTCGACGTTTGCTGTTTATCTCGACATTCATTAACTTCTGTCCCTATTTTTAAAAACAATTTTTTCCCATTTCCTCCTTTAAAATTTCCAGTAGAAATAATACCTGTAATAGGCCTAATAAAAAATAACTAGAAACTACTATTTATATGCCAGAAGTGTCAACAGCATGATTATAAAAAGGAGAACAGCCTTCTCACAAATATTTGCAAACAGTTTGAACTTATATAGTCTTCCGTAAAAAAATTCGACAGCCCGAATATTTTGAGGGCTGTAGAACATATCCTAAATGTCGATTGTAAAGTGTTGTATAAAGTGCGACAAATATACGAATTATTACTTAAGCCAACACATAAATAATTGGGTTCGGTAGCGATACAATATAATTTTAACAGTATTTGGTACACTTGCATATTTTCTATAGGCCTACACACAAGTAAAATCAGAGAACCCACTTGAAATTACTTCCATTGATACACAAAGTTGTAGATCATGTGACAAATATGCGAATTATTATTTAATCTAACACATAAATCATTCAGTTCACAATAAAATTTTGACAGCATTTGGTACACTTTCATAATACATACAGATAAAATCAGAGAACTCATTTAAAATTACAATGGACAAAGAAATTATTCAAAGCCAGGAAAATTTGGCCTAACAGTGGAATTCAGTCCAGTGCATAATTCTGCGGGATTAGTAAAAAAGTCCTCTCTTTTTAAGCGAATAAAATGTTCAGTTGCCGCGTCCGTACTGGCCGATTTGTGGCAAACTTGTTGCGCGAACACAAAAAAACAACAAACATTTCTAACCAACGACTTCAAACTTTGCAAATAACTTACTTTTGGAATAAAAATAATAAAAATACAGGTCTCTATACCAGGAAAAATCTAATTCCGTTATAATATTTAATTAGAATTATAATAATTTTAACATTGGCATTATGGAGTTAAAAATTAAAACAAAGAAATAATGAAAACTGCTGACCAAACTGTCAAAGTGCTAACCACGTTTTTTCAGTATAAACATATGGATCCCCATTTCAACCAGTTTCTAAATTATTATAAATGCTACTATAATAAAAACAATTGATCAGTTCTTTGTTAGTTCTCGTTAGTTCCGTAAAATTTTTCGTTAGTTCCAACCATAAAGTGCATATAAATTACATATTTGTTCTTTAAATTGGGGCGGGCTAACTTCACGCTAGCCTACCCACATCATGAATTGGCTTTAAAAGTGTATCAATCGTTAGTTCTTTGTTAGTTCTCGTTAGTTCCGTAAAAATTTTCGTTAGTTCCAACCATAAAGTGCATATAAATTACATATTTCGTTGTTCTTTAAATTGGGCGGGCTAACTTCACATTAGGCTAACCATATCATGAATTGGCTTTAAAAGTGTATCAATCGTTAGTTCTTTGTTAGTTCTCGTTAGTTCCGTAAAAATTTTCGTTAGTTCCAACCATTAAGTGGGTGTGTATATTTGTTCCCTCGTAATTCCTTCCCTCTTATTTCGCACTGTTTATTTCTTCCCTCCACTAAAATTATAAGTGTATATTACTTCCCTCTACAAGGCAACTGTTTATTTCTTCCCTCTGGTACACTCCAAACTAAAAACGTAGACTTAGTCTAGAGAAAACTCAGGGACAAAATTACAGAGGGAACAAAAAAACACTCTAAATATAATTCACTAAACAGTTTGTTTATTTCTTCCCTCTGGGAGCCAAGTGTATATTTGTTCCCTCTGAGCGGCGAGTGTATATTTCTTCCCTCTGGCACAGTCAGCGCACCAAACAATAGACCTCGAGCCGGCCACGACGGTGTCTGCTGCCGCCACCGCTCGCTCCTTCCCGAACCGACGGTAACGGATTTTCTTTGTGGTAATAGACAGGTTGGCTAGCTGTCAATATATGAACACTAGGTAACTGGATATGATCCACTGAAAAGTCAAGCTAAAAAAAGGTTGGTTAGTTCGTTAATTCCTCTATAAGACGAATTAATTCGCCCCGCTCACTTAGCCCCACCCACGACGAGCTTCGCACTGTTTATTTCTTCCCTCCACTAAAATTATAAGTGTATATTACTTCCCTCTACAAGGCAACTGTTTATTTCTTCCCTCTAGTACACTCCAAACTAAAAACGTAGACTTAGTCTAGAGAAAACTCAGGGACAAAATTACAGAGGGAACAAATAAACACTCTAAAATATAATTCACTAAACAGTTTGTTTATTTCTTCCCTCTGGGAGCCAAGTGTATATTTGTTCCCTCTGAGCGGCGAGTGTATATTTCATCCCTCTGGCACAGTCACCGCACCAAACAATAGACCTCGAGCCGGCCACGACGGTGTCTGCCGCTGCCCCCGCTCCTCACCCTGGCCGCTACGGACAGTTTAAATGAACAGCTTAAAAAGCCTCTACTTTGTGGTAATTCACGCATATACAAGTCGGCTAGTTATAATCCATTTATGTACACTAAGTAACTGGTTACGATCCACTAATGTGTCTGTTAAAAATAAATAAATATAGACTATAAGCATTTAACTGTACTTTTCGACGTTTGCTGTTTATCTCGACATTCATTAACTTCTGTCCCTATTTTTAAAAACAATTTTTTCCCATTTCCTCCTTTAAAATTTCCAGTAGAAATAATACCTGTAATAGGCCTAATAAAAAATAACTAGAAACTACTATTTATATGCCAGAAGTGTCAACAGCATGATTATAAAAAGGAGAACAGCCTTCTCACAAATATTTGCAAACAGTTTGAACTTATATAGTCTTCCGTAAAAAAATTCGACAGCCCGAATATTTTGAGGGCTGTAGAACATATCCTAAATGTCGATTGTAAAGTGTTGTATAAAGTGCGACAAATATACGAATTATTACTTAAGCCAACACATAAATAATTGGGTTCGGTAGCGATACAATATAATTTTAACAGTATTTGGTACACTTGCATATTTTCTATAGGCCTACACACAAGTAAAATCAGAGAACCCACTTGAAATTACTTCCATTGATACACAAAGTTGTAGATCATGTGACAAATATGCGAATTATTATTTAATCTAACACATAAATCATTCAGTTCACAATAAAATTTTGACAGCATTTGGTACACTTTCATAATACATACAGATAAAATCAGAGAACTCATTTAAAATTACAATGGACAAAGAAATTATTCAAAGCCAGGAAAATTTGGCCTAACAGTGGAATTCAGTCCAGTGCATAATTCTGCGGGATTAGTAAAAAAGTCCTCTCTTTTTAAGCGAATAAAATGTTCAGTTGCCGCGTCCGTACTGGCCGATTTGTGGCAAACTTGTTGCGCGAACACAAAAAAACAACAAACATTTCTAACCAACGACTTCAAACTTTGCAAATAACTTACTTTTGGAATAAAAATAATAAAAATACAGGTCTCTATACCAGGAAAAATCTAATTCCGTTATAATATTTAATTAGAATTATAATAATTTTAACATTGGCATTATGGAGTTAAAAATTAAAACAAAGAAATAATGAAAACTGCTGACCAAACTGTCAAAGTGCTAACCACGTTTTTTCAGTATAAACATATGGATCCCCATTTCAACCAGTTTCTAAATTATTATAAATGCTACTATAATAAAAACAATTGATCAGTTCTTTGTTAGTTCTCGTTAGTTCCGTAAAATTTTTCGTTAGTTCCAACCATAAAGTGCATATAAATTACATATTTGTTCTTTAAATTGGGGCGGGCTAACTTCACGCTAGCCTACCCACATCATGAATTGGCTTTAAAAGTGTATCAATCGTTAGTTCTTTGTTAGTTCTCGTTAGTTCCATAAAAATTTTCGTTAGTTCCAACCATAAAGTGCATATAAATTACATATTTCGTTGTTCTTTAAATTGGGCGGGCTAACTTCACATTAGGCTAACCATATCATGAATTGGCTTTAAAAGTGTATCAATCGTTAGTTCTTTGTTAGTTCTCGTTAGTTCCGTAAAAATTTTCGTTAGTTCCAACCATTAAGTGGGTGTGTATATTTGTTCCCTCGTAATTCCTTCCCTCTTATTTCGCACTGTTTATTTCTTCCCTCCACTAAAATTATAAGTGTATATTACTTCCCTCTACAAGGCAACTGTTTATTTCTTCCCTCTGGTACACTCCAAACTAAAAACGTAGACTTAGTCTAGAGAAAACTCAGGGACAAAATTACAGAGGGAACAAATAAACACTCTAAAATATAATTCACTAAACAGTTTGTTTATTTCTTCCCTCTGGGAGCCAAGTGTATATTTGTTCCCTCTGAGCGGCGAGTGTATATTTCTTCCCTCTGGCACAGTCAGCGCACCAAACAATAGACCTCGAGCCGGCCACGACGGTGTCTGCCGCCGCCACCGCTCGCTCCTTCCCGAACCGACGGTAACGGATTTTCTTTGTGGTAATAGACAGGTTGGCTAGCTGTCAATATATGAACACTAGGTAACTGGATATGATCCACTGAAAAGTCAAGCTAAAAAAAGGTTGGTTAGTTCGTTAATTCCTCTATAAGACGAGTTAATTCGCCCCGCTCACTTAGCCCCACCCACGACGAGCTTGTTCGCTTCATACACAGTTTTTTATTGAAGTCATTCTGCACATTACTAAACTAGTGAGCAGCAATAAAATTTCCCATAAGAATTGTATTGAAATCTGTTTGAGTGTGTATATTACTTCCCTCATAATTTCTTCAGTGGCGCTTATTTTTTTTGTTTTTAACCAATGTCCATGCGTTAGGCATAGAGTAGGTACTATATAGTAAAACTATTTCTTGCCTACCGTGATATAATAAACGAAATACAATTTGTTATTTCAAAAATATGTAAAAAATATACAAATCTATATTTTTATGGACTAATAACAATAAAAAGAGGTTTTTATGACGTAATTAAAATAACTAGGGATCGCCCACTGGTCGAAATTCAATCAATAGTTCAGTTGATCATAAACCAATTGGTTTAAAATGTTTTATTACGGAAACATCAGATCTGTTCTTCCTGACTTGCTAGCAATTGTTATTACCAACAGCTGTCTAATGATTCGGTCAATTATCCTTCTCCTATTAACATTGAAACTTTGAAAGCTTCTAGGGCTCAGCCGGGGCCTACGAAAAATAATGGGCCTGCATGCATGCATACATGTTTAAACCGGATGCGGTCCATTTAAAAGCATTGCAATAGCCTGACTTCGCTATAGTTTTTGCGTGTACTTTTAAATGTAATTCAATGAAGTCTTAAGTGTTGCATATCATTCTAATCGTCATTTAATTACAAATTGAACGATACTAATAACGTTATGCTTTGCAAAACTTAAAACACATTCTTTAGGTAAAACAAAAATTTCAATTTATACCACTGTAGGGCGTAGGCCTATTGTCTATTTTGTAAAGAGTTTTCTTCTGATGTTTTCAAAGATAGTTCTAGGAATAAGACATAGAATAAACGTATTAAATTTGTATATTGCCGATTAGTCTTTTTATTTTCGTTAAAAACAAGTTAAATTTTATATTTCACCTTCTAAAAAATCATCATTAGCAATTAAATATAATTTTATGTCAACAGCTGCTAAGTGTAAACAAAACTATAAACTGAATACAATTTTTCACTTTATAGTATCGAAATAAATTTCTAAGAATGTTTTTGAATTTTGCAGTTATGGTATAATTTGGTTTCTTATTTTATTTAAATTAGAACATAAAAGTCTTGTCTAATAACCCATTATCTAATTCCCAAGGTTAAGGTAAAGGTTTACCGATTACGTTTCGCAATAATCACAATGCTGAAATTTACAATTTTATGGTACACCAGTTTTAGTAGGCCTATTTAGGCATATATTTTCCAGTTGGCACTAAGACATCAATGTGATTGTACGTTTAATCTGAAGTTTAAGCATATCCCTTCGCGAAGCATTCTTAATCTATTGTCAATTGTGTTTTTTTATAAAGCGATTATGTAATAAGTGATCTAAGATTATTTCCCTTCTTGCTCGTACTAAAATATTACTTTACGTCAAAATATTACTATTAAGCCGCGTCCGCACTGGCCGAACATTCGTGGCGAACACAAAAAAATCAACAAACATTCCTATCGAAAAATTACCGTCCATATGATTTACATTCTAAAAGGTTAGCAACGAACAGACAAGAGTTTGGAATAACTTTGTTCGGCGAACATGTTCGGCCAGTGCGGACGCGGCTTTACGTACGTCATAACATTAACAATTCTTATGGGAAAAACCATGCACTTCAACCACCATTATTAAAGAGTTGCTGAAAAAACCTGACTCAACTAATTGCCAAAGCACGAACCCTTGCTCCAGTATAAATATGTGTTTTTTCCATTGGAGCCAGTAAATGAATTACTAAATGATACAATAGTCGAATAAATTTATCAGTTTTCATTTTTGGTAAGCCCTATTTATAATGGTGATTTTGACTACTTAGTTAATAAAAGTAAAAGAGAAAACATCTATAAGCAATTTATAAATTTGCAATTATATTTTTAAACAAAAGAATTAGCAACAATAATGTAATTAGCTTGTAATAAACGAGGTTATCTACGTGTTAGTTTCAATAAACTCATACCAGAGTTCATAAGAGTGCATCACCTTAGGCCTACATTAAATATAGGCGAGTGAGCGGAGAGAACGAGTTCGTTTTGGAAGAAAAATGCCTTTTGAGCTTTGTATGTTAGCGTACAGTCAGATTAGCATACAGATTTTTATATTCGTATTTATAGACTATTTATGATAGTACTTGGCTGACGAGCATTTGCTCGATAAACTAAAATGTCAAGTGAAAAAGGCTTTTTTCTTGTTCGCAAGACGAGCTCCTTTGCTCCGCTCACTTGCCTTTCTGACTGTTTAAGCCAGCAATCTACGGCTCTGCCTACGGATGCTGCACAAGTTGAACCACAAGTTGTATCTGTAACACGCGGATTCTAGTTTTTTTGTTAACAGCATAATTGTTAATAATTTTTTTAAAATTCAATTTCAATTTTCAAAATTGATTGGAATAAAAAGATGAAAGAAGAAGAAAAGTGCTTTATTCAGACTCCTAAAATGCGTATTTATTAACTTAGTCAACTTATTGATTATTCCTAAAGAATATGTGAAATAGTTCAGGCCATTTATTAAGCACTAAGACTATAGTAAGTTGACTGTTGGCCGGATCGTACTTCAAATTGATTAGTTGTATTTATACTTTTACACAACTTTTATTTATCAAAACATTCATAATCACCAGTATAAAGTAGGCTACGAATTCAAACGATGAGTTAACGATGAGTTTCATGGGCAATATGGTGTCAGTGATCAGTGTCTCTCCCCAAGTTTAAACTAATCTGGTATGACAAAGAAAAATGTTCTGCTTTAATAAGTAATCATAGTACTAGAATAACAGGCCAAAATATTTTTAGAACATCAATGATGGGGATATGGGGTTATAATGAAAAATTTAGCCTAGAAAGTAATCATTGTTTAAAAAATAAAAAAAATGTGAACAATTTCAATTTGAAGACTGATAATGCTTATAATAGGGACAAAATTCAACTTCAACCATTAAAAATATTACATCAAAATGTACAACATCTACCGTCACGTCTCAATATATTGAAAATTAATTTTGATGAAATTCAACCAGATATAGTTGCTTTATCTGAGCATAAAATGACCGAAGAAGAAATTTTGTTTTTAAGTATTGAAAATTACAAAATATGTTCCTTTTATACTAGACATAATTCATTAGGGGGTGTACATTAATCTTAATAAAAAATAATATTAAAAGTAAAAAAATTATTATTCCTGCAATTCAGGATCTCTCAGTGGAAAAGGAATTTGAATGTTGTGTGTCAGAAATCACTGTCAACAAGTTTTCATTTGTCTTAGTTTGCTTATACAGATCCCCCATACAACAACTCATTGACCTTTTCCTTGATAAATTTGATAGTTTATGTAGCATTCTTAGTGCTAAGTTCACAAATATTATTATTGCTGGGGATTTTAACATAAATGTTTTAAATAAAGATAAAACTTATAGGAATTTTGTGAATATTTTAAATTCTTACAATTTTGAATACAAAGTTGACTTTCCTACTAGAGTCACTGCAGAATCAGAAACTGCTATAGATAATCTTATCACTAACATCAAACATAAAAATTTAGACATATCTGGTATTATTACTTGTGTATCTGACCATGATGCACAACTTTTAGAAATAACTGGGATCCAAGAAAAAATTAGGGTGGTAAAGAAAAAATTTTGTAGAACATTTTCTAAATCAAACGTAGATGTGTTTTTAAAATTATTAGGTTCTGAAAACTGGTTAGAGGTCTATCAGGCTACTGTAGAGACTAAGTATGATATATTTTTCTCAGCATTCTCTCATGCCTTTGAAACTAGTTTTCCCAAACTATTGATTGAGGAAAAAAGTAAAAATGATAAAATTTGTTTTTCGGAAGATGTTAGAAATAAGAAAGATCTTTTGATACAACTTGAAAAAAAATACAGGATACAAAAAACCAATGACTTAAAACAAAAAATAAAACAATTGAAAAAAGATATTCAAACCCAAATTCTTAATGAAAAAAAACAACTATTTGACAGTAAAATCGCAAAATCATCGAATAAATCAAAATCAACCTGGAAAATCATAAATTCAGAAATTAACCAGGGAAATAAAACAATGGAAAATATCAAGATAGTTTTAGAAGGAAAATTAATAACAGAGCCACTTCTTGTGGGTGACATTTTAAATAATTTCTTTATAAATACAAATAATGAATTAGAATCCCCAAATTTTCAACCTCATATAACAGATAAATCAAACACCCCAAATACTTCAAATTTAACAAGTAGGCATGCTTTCAAATTTCAGGAATTAAGTGAATCATATATTGAAAAAATTGTTATGTCCTTTGAAAACAAGTACTCAGCAGGGATTGATGATATCCCTATTACCCTAGTTAAACAGTGTTTCCCAAAAATCTCAAAACCATTAACTCATATAATTAATTCATCACTAATATCTGGTATTTTTCCAGACAAGTTAAAAGTGGCCAAAGTTATTCCTCTTTATAAAAAAGGAGATGTACATGACCCTTCAAGCTACAGACCAATATCCTTGCTGCCTATTTTTTCAAAGATTTATGAAAAAGTGGTCTATACCCAACTAATGGATTATTTAGAGACTAATCAATTGTTAGATGATGAACAGCATGGTTTCCGACCTGGAAAATCCACTGTTACTGCAGGTATAAATTTCATTGAATCTATTATAGACTCAATTGACAAAAATGAAAAAGTAATTGGAATATTTTTAGATTTTTCAAAAGCTTTTGATAGTGTATCACATAGTACATTATTAACAGTAATTAATGATTTAAATATAAAAAACAAAGAATATAAATGGTTCTCTTCATATTTGAAAAATAGAAAACAGTGTACCCAGATTCAACGTAGTTTTAGCTATCCAAACAGCAATTATATTTATACTCAAGATTTTTACTCAGATTTGAAAATTATAAAATATGGAGTTCCCCAGGGATCTATCCTGGGCCCCCTGTTATTTCTTTGTTATCTAAAAGGGTTCCCCAAAATGGTGCAGGCAGGTGGGTCAGTTTGCCTCTATGCAGATGATGCTAATATTACAATTCCTGGTCAAAATCAGGATGACATTGAACTCAAATCATTCCTAAGTCTTCTAGGGGTTAAAGAATTTTCAGACAGCAAAAACCTTCTAGTTAATAAAAATAAATCAAATTTTATATCATTTTGTACAAAACAAACCAGATCAAAATTAGAGCCTAGCATACTTTTTGACAACTCAAAATTGAATCAATTTCAAGAGACAAAATTTCTTGGATTAATCTTGGATCAGCACTTAAGTTGGGATAAACATGTGGACTATGTAGTCAAAAAAATGTCATCTGGCTTGTATGCCTTACGACAAATGTCAAGGACATGTAACATCGAAACTCTAAAATCAATTTATTTTTCATTAATTCATTCACATATGTCTTATGGCTTAGCTATTTATGGAGCTACATCAAAGAAAAATTTAGATAGAATTCTTATTCAACAAAAAAAAGCTCTAAGGATAATTTTTAATATTAAAAAAAGAAACACAGTGAAATCGTATTTCTCCCAACTAGGAATTTTAACTGTTTATGATTTATATATTTTGGAAACAATTATGCACGTTAAAAAATCAAATATCCCAATTCAGAATCCAAATTCACATGGTTATAATACCAGAAATACTAGGTATGTCGAACCACACAGATCAAAGTTTTTTGAGAAAAAAACTAGTTTCATAGGCACAAAATTTTTGTTTAACTTGCCACATAGCATTTTTGAGGAAAATGGTATAGAAAGTTTCAAAAAGTTACTTAAGGGTTTTCTTTTATCGTGTTCATTTTACTCATTTGATGAGTTTTTTAATATTAATGGTTGAAGTTAATAAAATAGCGTATTATGTGTTTATTATTATTATTGTTTATCTTTTTGTAAAAAAAATGTTTAAGAGGTAATTAATATATTTTTTTTTATGATAGCCAAATCAGTTGTATTATTTTGACAATATTTGGAAAAAAGGTCCTAAAAATCAACTAAAGAGTATTTATACATTTATTATTATTATTATTATTATTTTGTTTAAATGTTTATTAATTTTGACTTCACTTGTTTTGTATCTATTTATGTCTTTATATTAAATTGTTTAAGGAAGGGGATTCAAAATTTTAATTAATTGGTCTGTATAGGAAAAGAGTTTTATTTTTTATTTGTACATTATTCTAGTATTAGTATGTTTTTATTTGACACTATTCTTGTACCACGATTGTACATTTATGAATAAAGAACTTTTGAATTTGAATTTGAATTTGAATTTGAAACATGATCAATTGTTTTTATTATAGTAGCATTTATAATAATTTAGAAACTGGTTGAAATGGGGATCCATATGTTTATACTGAAAAAACGTGGTTAGCACTTTGACAGTTTGGTCAGCAGTTTTCATTATTTCTTTGTTTTAATTTTTAACTCCATAATGCCAATGTTAAAATTATTATAATTCTAATTAAATATTATAACGGAATTAGATTTTTCCTGGTATAGAGACCTGTATTTTTATTATTTTTATTCCAAAAGTAAGTTATTTGCAAAGTTTGAAGTCGTTGGTTAGAAATGTTTGTTGTTTTTTTGTGTTCGCGCAACAAGTTTGCCACAAATCGGCCAGTACGGACGCGGCAACTGAACATTTTATTCGCTTAAAAAGAGAGGACTTTTTTACTAATCCCGCAGAATTATGCACTGGACTGAATTCCACTGTTAGGCCAAATTTTCCTGGCTTTGAATAATTTCTTTGTCCATTGTAATTTTAAATGAGTTCTCTGATTTTATCTGTATGTATTATGAAAGTGTACCAAATGCTGTCAAAATTTTATTGTGAACTGAATGATTTATGTGTTAGATTAAATAATAATTCGCATATTTGTCACATGATCTACAACTTTGTGTATCAATGGAAGTAATTTCAAGGGGGGCAAGCCATTTGGCCGAAAAGGCGTTTGGTACCCAGTAGCCTCGAACACACGCCCAACCAATCAGAGGCGAGTAGCAATTGACCCCCCAGTCGAGACTACAGCCCGTATGTTTCCTGGCCAGGTGTGCCAACGTTAAACAACAGTGACAAAACACGAAATAACTCAATGCAATGTTTAATTAATCTTAACGATTATTATTATTATTATTATTGCATACGTTATTGATATTTAAACACATATGGATATGTATTAAATTTAAATAAGGTACAGCAGTTAATTTAATTGGAGTTTTTATTTTAGTTACTCACAGAAATACGGCAATTGAGTTAATTTAAGCCATTTTACTCAGCTTCAAACTGAATTTTGTTACAAAACATACAAATAAATTATTTGTTTATTGATGTTTTACTCCTATGAGTTTTATTTGTTAGTTCAATTGCACCAATTTTATTAGTCTTATTCTTAGTCTTAATAGTTTCAGTTGGGAATTTGAAAGAAACACGTAGGCTAATAATTTTTTAAGTACCGGTAATGTATATTTATGGGTCGGTTCCACAAAATGTTTTAATTTCCTGGAAGAAAAAAAATAATAAAAACTAACTTCTTTATAAAAAATTAATTTTTGGCCTAATCAATTGAACATACTAAACTGATCTCAAAACAAAAGCAGCTAAGCTGAATTTTTATTTTTCTCCCATAAAAAGTTGTTTTCTAATGCAAAATGGACACAAAAATACAAGTCGTTCACGCAAACTCCTGTGTTGCCGCAAACCAGCGAGCACAGAACATAAATAGAGGGGCTACTCGTATCCAAATAACATTGTATTTGGTGAAGCCAATTCCCCCACTAATTTTGTGGGCTAAATTAGAAAAACAGCTGATTTTTTAATATTTTGATTTGGTTTTGTTGTCGAATTAAAATCAACAGAGTATTCGGAAATGCGGGGCTTCGGTAATGTTCGACAACACTCGGGTAAACCCGCTGTTTTAATCGTGATTACATATCAGCTGGTAATGGTAAATTCGGCTCATCTGGCGAATTGATTCATTTGAATCGTTCGATTTCATGAATAGAATTTTGAACCGATTCATTTCGTACGTTTGATACAATTGTTTATCCACTCCTGTCTATACGCGATCAAATCGAATTTAATCGATTATTTGACGCTAATATTCCGTGACGTACTTTAGGGTCACGAGAATATTTATTTAATTAATTTTAAGTTTGCACCCACATTAAAAAAATTAGTTAAGTTGCCAGGGTTCAATCAGGTTGAAAGTGGGGTTAATTCCAGAGGTAGAAGCCTAATCTATTATGGCAATTGAATTACGAATGCCGAATTATAACTTTTTAATTTTGTATGTTGGTTTCTCATCCTTTGATGTCGTGATTAAATAATTAGGCCACAGATGAAAGATTATAAATTTAATTACATTGTTTCTTCACCCAGGTAATTTAGTCGACTGATAAATTTAATAGGTCTAGTCGAAGATCACAGATCACAGATATATAAAACCTGTAATGATAAATCGTAGTAATAACATATATTGTAATAATTAAAAGTAACAGTTTCTTCAACGAAGGTAAGATGACGAATGATTGACCACCTCCGTCGGGGTCACTCGGCTTTTACCCCTACTGCGGCGCCTCCCGTCTATCACGTGACGACGCGAATCGTCCTCCCACTACTCTAAAATGCCCCGCTGTTGCGCTTTTCAAATAAATGTGACTGTTACAATTATTTCAGTGTAGGCCTACGTTATGACATCATTGTTCTATTTTGTGAACCGATTGCGTTCATACATAACAACCAGGCGATTTGGTAATTGCCTTTAACGGTGCTGACTGGACTGTACACATTGACTCAAAATACAAAATAATAAAGGCTGTGGGACTTGTTTAAAACGCAGACACTAAACATTTCGCACGCCACGAAAGTGATGGGAAGGGAATGATGGAGCCAATGTGGGATCATTGGCTATCCCACTATATGCACTTTTGCTCAACTCTCGCGTTTATTTCATTCCAAGGTCGTTGAAGTTTATATATTTTTGTTTCCTCTCTTCCGCTCTTTGTTCCCTTCCCTTACGAAGGCTATGTTTCTTACAGTAACATATTTATTAAGTGCCATCTTCTTGATAATTTATGTAGACAACTGAAAATAATGTTGACCTTCCCTTTTATGTTAGGTTTTAAAACGGAGCTTTGTCTTTGTAATTTGTGAATCTTCGCTCTGTTTGCGAATGTTCGCTCTGTTATCTTTTAAAAATGCAATTAGCCTAAAAATAACATTGAACGTGTAAGAAGTTTTCAAATATATAGGCATAACTACTTCTGAGATTCATCAAATTAAACGCTAACCTTAGTATCATAAATAATTATTAAAACTTTGAAAATGATGAATAGATATAAAACCTTGTAAACAAAACCGATTAAACATCTAGGCCTACCTGGTTCTCAGATCGCGATCGAAACAATATAATCATCTTAAAATCGAATATACGAATCGGCTATCACACAATTCTCTGTGGTCGCTGATACAAATAGACTCTTTTAGAAATTGACTTATGATTCAATCAATTCACTCGTTGATTCGTTCATTTGAACAACTCGGTAGTTGTTTACTCAGTAGAGCCGACTAGTCCCGATTGTACCCGAACATTGCCGGTCCGAATACTCTTTTGTTTTTAATTCGACTATAAGTAAACAACTGACTGCTGCAAACAACTGAACTCAAATCTGATGGTGGCGCTCGGAACTAGAGCGAATCACCGTTCCCCCCACTACTTTTGTGGGCCTAGCCGCTGTCAGAATGGCTTCACCGTTGCGATCAGCTGGCCGCTCTATTTTTGTTCTGTGCTCGCTGCCGCAAACCACTAAAAAAAAGAAAACACTTTACCTAAAATAAAATTGCTATCTTATTAAAAAATATGTGTTTTATCACCAGCAATAATCAAAAAGTATATAATTCTATATATTTACGATTTATCACGATTTACTACGTCACTCACGTGAGCGACTTGAGCGTGAGCGACTTGTAAATTCCACATCTAAACTCCAATAGCCGGCAAACAGCCGCATGTAGGCCGGTTTAATTTGAGGTTAGGTTATGTTGTAACTCTTCTAACATAAATATGACTTTTTCGTGGGTAACATATTCAAAATTTTGTGCGATATCAATTTTTTTAAATAATGGGTATAAATATAACGGGTATAAATGCATTTTTTTAGTATCACATAATACCTTCCTGGTATCTATATGCAACTGTATAAGTGCATTTAAATAGCTATTACCGATATTGTCATAAATTTACAATGGGGAATGTGTTTCTTATAAATATGCTGAAAATTGCTCCATAAATATAACATTTTGAAACTATTTAACCCCAATAACGGTCAGAGGGTTTAAAATTAATATTTTTCCAGTCAAACACCATTAATAGTTTAGAAAAAATCACATAATGTAACTCCATTACCATATTTACACGTTTTAAAAGCGAATATAGGTATGGAAAACGTACGACGGTATTAAAATCTACGACGGTTACATCGCCATACCTGTGACTAGGCCTATGCTAATTACTTTTAACACATACATGAATAGTCTTTTTGAATTAAATGGAAATTTGTATTGATGAAATGCAAGAATGAAAGTACAAAATTTTATACATAGGCTACCCCTACCCTATGGCTGAAAACAAATTTCAGAAAAATCCAACGGCGACTTACATGGTCTCATTACCTGGCCTCTAAAATATCAACATATATATCATTTCAACTGGGTGTGCACCATCCTCCATGGCATCTACAAGTATAATAAATGTTATTTACCGCTTCAAATATGTGTCAAAGGTATGGGCGACAATTATACCGCTAGCAACATTCAATGCCCAACGGAATTTTAGCGGCCGACACAGAAACACTCTTGTTTTTCTCCATATACATACCAACCTTCATTATGACTTAAAAATGGCCATTTCTCAACATATTATAACACATACGACTTATATAACAATATAACACAATATAACAGTATCGTTCAGAAAATGTATGTTAGGGCCTAACATATTGTGAACAACTCACCTGGTGTTTTTTTACTTGTAGGGTGTAGTCAATTTACAATTTGTCAATTAATGACAATTGGATATTAATTACTTTTCATATCAAACTGTTACAAATCTTTATTATATTCTTCATAACTTAACATTGAAAGTAAGCCTACACCTACGTCAAGAAAATTCATTTAGGGCCTAATTAAGGTAAGCAACTAACTTCTCAGGTGCTATAAAAAGTAGGCTACTAATCTATTCCAAATTATACACAGATATTTAAAAAAACATTGTCTACGACATACATGGCATGTTTAGGTATAACAGTTGGTTTTAGAATTATTATACATAGTGATCTGCATAATGTAACTAAGGCCTAAATTTGGTTGTCACAACAATCACATAACTTGTAGGCCTAAACATGTAGGAATATAGTCCCCTTCTTGCGTAGTCAGATGGACTATAAACTCTTATGTGATCCACCCAATGACATTTTTCAACTTTTTCCGAATGTCATTGTCTTTATTAATTCTCACCACACATAAGTTAAACATCAGAAGATTTTATATTAATAGATTTAACTTAACGTGTTGCGACAAATCTTGGCAAGCCTACAGTTTTTCAATGACATTTTTCTAGTGTTAATTTATTACGATTTTTTAGGCCTATTTACTCTGAAAAATAACTCAAATTATCTGCAACTTATTTGTAACATTAATCAGAAGTTTAAAGAAATGCTATATATCGGAATAAATGGGTTTGATTTCAGACCAAGCCTAAATATAAGTTACGATTTATATTGAAATATTGATTCATAATCGGGAACATTAATCAATTTTTGCTCTTTTGTAGACACATATTTAAAAGTAAAATAATATATGCGTAATTGTACAGAAATATCATCAAATAATTCTTTGAACTTGTATAAAGGCCTTTTTCCAACAACAAAAACAAGTTAAGTTAACACGTTTTAAATAGTAATTACTAGTTAAATATCTATATTTTGAAATGTCAGTTTTCGAGTTCGTTTATTAACATGAACAGAAAATACTAGTTGAGTAATTTGTTTTTTATGAAGAACAATGGTTGGCAAAAGAGATCCGTGTTTCCAGTTTTGAGTAACATTATATTCGCGTATTTAGCTCTTAGCCAATGGCGTTCGACCAGTCAACAGCTCCCGCTCCTATTGGCTCATACGGAATTTCGCATTAAAAATCCCAAACTGGGTACCAAACGCCTTTTCGGCCAAACGCGAGGATCCCATTTCAAGTGGGTTCTCTGATTTTACTTGTGTGTAGGCCTATAGAAAATATGCAAGTGTACCAAATACTGTTAAAATTATATTGTATCGCTACCGAACCCAATTATTTATGTGTTGGCTTAAGTAATAATTCGTATATTTGTCGCACTTTATACAACACTTTACAATCGACATTTAGGATATGTTCTACAGCCCTCAAAATATTCGGGCTGTCGAATTTTTTTACGAAAGACTATATAAGTTCAAACTGTTTGCAAATATTTGTGAGAAGGCTGTTCTCCTTTTTATAATCATGCTGTTGACACTTCTGGCATATAAATAGTAGTTTCTAGTTATTTTTTATTAGGCCTATTACAGGTATTATTTCTACTGGAAATTTTAAAGGAGGAAATGGGAAAAAATTGTTTTTAAAAATAGGGACAGAAGTTAATGAATGTCGAGATAAACAGCAAACGTCGAAAAGTACAGTTAAATGCTTATAGTCTATATTTATTTATTTTTAACAGACACATTAGTGGATCGTAACCAGTTACTTAGTGTACATAAATGGATTATAACTAGCCGACTTGTATATGCGTGAATTACCACAAAGTAGAGGCTTTTTAAGCTGTTCATTTAAACTGTCCGTAGCGGCCAGGGTGAGGAGCGGGGGCAGCGGCAGACACCGTCGTGGCCGGCTCGAGGTCTATTGTTTGGTGCGGTGACTGTGCCAGAGGGAAGAAATATACACTCGCCGCTCAGAGGGAACAAATATACACTTGGCTCCCAGAGGGAAGAAATAAACAAACTGTTTAGTGAATTATATTTTAGAGTGTTTATTTGTTCCCTCTGTAATTTTGTCCCTGAGTTTTCTCTAGACTAAGTCTACGTTTTTAGTTTGGAGTGTACCAGAGGGAAGAAATAAACAGTTGCCTTGTAGAGGGAAGTAATATACACTTATAATTTTAGTGGAGGGAAGAAATAAACAGTGCGAAATAAGAGGGAAGGAATTACGAGGGAACAAATAAACCCTCCCCATTAAGTGCATATAAATTACATATTTGTTCTTTAAATTGGGCGGGCTAACTTCACGCTAGCCTACCCATATCATGAATTGGCTTTAAAAGTGTATCAATCGTTAGTTCTTTGTTAGTTCTCGTTAGTTCCGTAAAAATTTTCGTTAGTTCCAACCATAAAGTGCATATAAATTACATATTTCGTTGTTCTTTAAATTGGGCGGGCTAACTTCACATTAGGCTACCCATATCATGAATTGGCTTTAAAAGTGTATCAATCGTTAGTTCTTTGTTAGTTCTCGTTAGTTCCAACCATTAAGTGCATATAAATTACATATTTGTTCTTTAAATTGGGCGGGCTAACTTCACGCTAGCCTACCCATATCATGAATTGGCTTTAAAAGTGTATCAATCGTTAGTTCTTTGTTAGTTCTCGTTAGTTCCGTAAAAATTTTCGTTAGTTCCAACCATAAAGTGCATATAAATTACATATTTCGTTGTTCTTTAAATTGGGGCGGGCTAACTTCACACTAGCCTACCCATATCATGAATTGGCTTTAAAAGTGTATCAATCTTTAGTTCTTTGTTAGTTCTCGTTAGTTCCGTAAAAATTTTCGTTAGTTCCAACCATAAAGTGCATATAAATTACATATTTGTTCTTTAAATTGGGGCGGGCTAACTTCACGCTAGCCTACCCATATCATGAATTGGCTTTAAAAGTGTATCAATCGTTAGTTCTTTGTTAGTTCTCGTTAGTTCCATAAAAATTTTCGTTAGTTCCAACCATAAAGTGCATATAAATTACATATTTGTTCTTTAAATTGGGGCGGGCTAACTTCACGCTAGCCTACCCATATCATGAATTGGCTTTAAAAGTGTATCAATCGTTAGTTCTTTGTTAGTTCTCGTTAGTTCCGTAAAAATTTTCGTTAGTTCCAACCATAAAGTGCATATAAATTACATATTTCGTTGTTCGTTCTTTGAATTGGGGCGGGCTAACTTCACACTAGCCTACCCATATCATGAATTGGCTTTAAAAGTGTATCAATCGTTAGTTCTCTGTTAGTTCTCGTTAGTTCCGTAAAAATTTTTGTTAGTTCCAACCATAAAGTGCATTTAAATTACATATTTCGTTGGTTCATTAAATTGGGGCGGGCTAACTTCACACTAGCCTACCCATATCATGAATTGGCTTTAAAAGTGTATCAATCGTTAGTTCTTTGTTAGTTCTCATTAGTTCCGTAAAAATTTTTGTTAGTTCCGACCATAAAACCATTTAAAATAAATATTTCGTTGTTCTTTAAATTTTGGCGAGCTAACTTCACGATAGGCCATTTCAAAAATTTTGTTCGTGTCAAACATTAGTTCTTGGTTAGTTTTCTTTAGGAGGCTAGTGTGAAGTTAGCCTGCCCCAATTTAAAGAACAACGAAATATGTAATTTATATGCACTTTATGGTTGGAACTAACGAAAATATTTACTGAACTATCGAAAACTAACAAAGAACTAATGTTTGACACAAACAAAATTTTTGAAATGACCTATCGTGAAGTTAGCCCGCCCCAATTTAAAGAACAACGAAATATTTATTTTAAATGGTTTTTATGGTCGGAACTAACGAAAATTTTTACGGAACTAACGAGAACTAACAAAGAACTAACGATTGATACACTTTTAAAGCCAATTCATGATATGGGTAGGCTAGTGTGATGTTAGCCGGCCCCAATTTAAAGAACAACGAAATATGTAATTTAAATGCACTTTATGGTTGGAACTAACGAAAATTTTTACGGAACTAACGAGAACTAACAAAGAACTAACGATTGATACACTTTTAAAGCCAATTCATGATATGGGTAGGCTAAGTGTGAAGTTGGCCTACCCATTGGTTTTACCAATTTACGCCATTATTTCTTTGGATCTAACGAAATTTTGAACGGAACTAACGGAAACTAACACGGAACTAACAAATGACACCTAAAATTGTGGGTAGGCTGGTATGTGTAGGCTAACTTCACAACGCCGTTTCAGTGGATTCTAGATTAGATAGAGAGACAAGTGAATTTCTTTAAATGGAATATACATTATTACGGTAGTACTCATGGTTGTTAGACCTAGGTCCGGAACCATGATACTTTTTCCTTTTGAGGTTCCCATAAGTCCTACACACCATTAGTTCAATTTCATACAGGCCTACAGGGTGGGGCAATGAAACAGTACAATTATGAAATGTTACCAAATAATGTATTTTTAATAAGAGGATTGTTGTATTAATATCGACTTTAAGCCTTTAAGACTTTCAGTACAGTACCAGGTTAACCGAGACTTGCTCGTTGGTTTTAATTCACTTTTGTAATAGTGTCATGGTAATCAAGCTATTAAATCTCCACCCGACTCTTCACAGATAACAGGTGTTAAAAAAACTGCTTAAAATTAATAGTCCTTAATTTTCGTTTACTTTTAGTTGTTATTTTGTTAAAAAAATAGCAACCCATAAGACCAAAGTCAAAAATTACGATTTGTAAACTTAAATTTAGACCATTGATTTTTCCGGGGATTGAGGCTGTTTCATAACTTATTCTTGGGCCAAAACACTCTTAAATGTAAAGTTTAAGCAAAATCTATGTCCGCTAAATTTTGAGATCGTGGAAAACACATCCCTTCAGACATTGCTCATATTATAGTATAGGATTGGAATAGAAATAAATATTTTACCATTGAAAAAAAATTTTACCATCATGTCATTAAGGTCCAAGGTAGGTAGCATTTTGGTTTTAGAGAAATTTCCCTATAGCCTACCTAGGGAATGCGCTATTATGGTAGTGGCCATGGTAAGACCTAAGCCCGGGACCATGATAGGCCTACCTACTTTTTTGTTTTGAGGTCCCCAGAAGCCAAAAACACTATTCTGGTGTTTTTTTTGTGTTTTTAGCTTCTGGGGACCTCAAAATGAAAAAGTAACATGATCCTGGGTTTTAGTCTTACCATGGCTACTACCGTAATAGCATATTCCCTATAGAGAAATTCGCTAAAAATGTAATTTTTTACGAATTCTTGCGGTTGGGTCATGAATTTTTCACAACTACCGGTACTGTAATAGTTGGCAAGCAGCTAGTAGGTAAGACGAACCAGTTTGCAAAGTTTTGTATACATCCGTTTAATGATTCCGGAGATATAGAAAACTCACGGTTTATCACACAGAATATAATTTCACCACTATTCCATCGCTATTGCAGCCGCCTTGCTATAGTTCGATTATTGCTTATTCCTGTGTTTCAATGAAGTGCAGCTATTGTGCAGCATTATTTGGAACATGCACTGGTAAAATGTACTGTACTACTGGTTGAATAAATGTAGCCTACACTACCGGTTAAATGTCGCTACAAAATGATACTGCGTTGATGCCGTTGCTACGCATCAGAGTGCACAGCACTGTAGGCGCTTGTGTGCACTCTGTCTCACTAAACAATCATGTAGCTCTTATTGCACTTTTAAATATACATATTTAATAACTATACTCATTTAAACTTGTTTTTACAGTCAACTCCCTCTTGTTCGGACTCCGGATGGTCCGATCAAAGATGGTCCGGACGCCGGATAATCCAGACAACGTCTTGGAAATGAGACATTAGCCCGTGCTGGGTTTCTCACGGCCGAAATCGATCGGATTGAATGTTTCTGTTTCATTTCTGGCCTACATGTAAACAAAGAACCTTAGTTAGGTTCCTGTAAGAACCTGTATAAACGGATGTTATACTGTAGCTGCGCTTGTTCCCCATCGTCATATCAGCTACAAAAGTGTATCTGATTTACTAGTTACTGTACCATGTATTGTTGGGTGTTTTAGTAATTTTAAATGTGACTTAACTTATCACGAGTTTATGTGTCAGGTGAAATTGTAGTTAAGGTACAGGTAACTGCCTAGTAATTTTATGAATATCAAATTGTAGGTTAACAGCTCTATATTGGTACAAATCTAAATTTAAAATTATTTACCAATATACTTTTTAGTTTTTTATTTTTACGGAAATATAAAACTAAAAATAAAAAACTAAAAAGTATATTGGTGTTTAAATAATTTTAAATTTAGATCAAATTGTAGCCCATCTCTTATAAGTATTTATTTGTGGTGCTTCACAATTTTGTGTTATTTCCTATTGTCTGGTGTTTAGTTTGTTTTTATCAATGTCACGAAAATGAGGTTCCAACGAGCTGGCAGCAAAACTCCATAATGTTTAGGTTATCTTAAATTGTGATTTATAATTACATAGGCCTACATGCTATTAAAGGTTGTAATTTATACAACTCAAAAACCGTTGGATGGTCCGTACATTTTTTTTCTGGACGAGGGTCCGGTAAAAAGGGGTACGGATTAGAGGGAATCAGCTGTACTTACAGTGGTACGAGTGACAATAAAAAATATCACATATATGTTGTACCTATTTGATTAAGCCCCTAATTCCTCTCAATTTTTTACTGCTACCTAACTTTCTTTGTATTTCACACAATTTATGACATTCAATGCTAAGCATAGAAATTAACATATTGTATGTATCAGGTAAGACAATCTTTTTATTTATGACTACCTGTTGCAAGTCACAGATTCGCCCGTTATTGAATTTATTTTATGGGTAATAAAATCTTTTGCAAGAGCAACGAAATCTTCTTCCTTAAGAATGTTGTTGAAACCATGAAGTAGTGTTAGTGGAGCTCTGAAGGAATTTTGCAAAACCTTTTCTTAATGTGAACCTATGGGCAAATGCCCATAGGTTCACATTAGGATTTGCAAGATTCCTATTTAGGAACGACCATGTTAAATTTAAACCCCGTAGGCCCTGGATTAATTTGATGTCATGTGGGGTGGAGCCTTAAAGAACTTCAAAAACTATATCTACAAAACCATTTCTTATTTGGCATCTTTTAGCAAAACGGAACATCCACGTAAAATTTAAAACTCTAAAACTTAAAAAATTTAAAATTGTTTCTTAATGAGCACATGTGAGCAAAGAGGAACGTCCATGTCAAATTTCAACTTTGGAGGCCCTAAAGTCATTTTGAAGTCCAGCGGGGCGGAGCCCTTAAGAATTACAGAAACCATACTTGCAAAACCATTTTTTAGTGAGTATCTTTATGAGCAAAGAGAATTGTTCATATCAAATTTCACCAAGTCAGCTGTACAGTAATTGTGAGCTTCTGTGGGGCGGAGCCCTAAACGAGATGTGCAAAATATTTAGTTTTGTTTGGTAGTTCCTGAGATTTCGTGATGAGTCAGTCAGTGAGTAGTATTTCGCTTTTATATATATATTAGATTTATATATTGATAGATTTGTCTAGCAGTAAGTGTGTAAAACTGTAGACAGTACACTTTTTTATTGGTTATAGCTAGATGGTTAGGCCATATTACAAGCTTTGTATTTATTGTTATCTTATTAATTCATCATTTTTGGAGCGCTCAATTTAAATCATGAGTAAATATGTGAAGCATATTCATTTGAAGGAAAGTTATTACATTAATGCATTTTTCATCCTACTTCCTACTAATATTATAAAAATGTAAATGTCCCGTTGTTTATTAGACTTTCTTGCAAAAACTACTCAAGTGATCATCATGAAACTTTGTACACATATTCTTGGAGGTATCAGAAGTAACATAGGATACTTTTTATTTTAAAAGAATTAATTATTTTTTACTAAAGATTAAAAAAAGGTTTATATAAAAAAATCTGAAAATTGATTTTATCTTAAATTTGATTTTATGCAATGAAATTTTCCAATATTGGTGGCTTTTTTGAGCACGCAATGCGAGCGAAGCCGTGGGTAAAAGCTAGTAATAAAATAACTTAACAAGGTTATATTAAAGTCATATTTTTCTGCGTATAGTTTCAATTCAATATTTAAGACGATCCTAAATATTCAATACTGTCTAGTTATAATATTGTTAGTTTACGTTTGTTATCATGAAAGTAAGAAAAATTTTTTCTCTTACAAAAATGATAACACGAGCAAGGGTGTAGGGTATCTTGGGTCGTGAAGCTAGGGCATGATAGTACAACATGATACAGTGAGCGGCCTCTCCACTGGTAGGTGCCCTCAGTCTCCTCTCTTGACACTCAATTAGCTTCAATTTATTCTGCTCATTCTTTGCCCTAGCTGATTCCTTCTTAGCCAAACTTTATGTCTTGCTCGATCAAACACTCTGATGTTATGGAAAAAATTGTGGTCCTACAACTAAACTAAAAACTGGTATTCAGTATGAATGTGAATTTTTTTAAAATTAAGTTATTATGAACAATATATTGTTTTTTTTCTACTTAGACATCTTACAAGTATTTTACTTGAAAGCCCACTGGAGATGATATACTGATTTAATATTTTGTTTGATATTTTAGCGAATTTCCCCCAAAGGGAATACGCTATTGTGGTAGTAGTCTTGGTAAGACCTAAGCCTGGGACCATGTTGCTTTTTAATTTTGTCCTCATAAGCCAAAACACCATTTATTTTTACCCATATAAATCTATGTGTCCGTCCGTGGTGCTGATATAATTTTAAAAGGATTTCCAATGTTGATAAGATTTGGCATGAAGGTTTCAGGACCAAGTTGATCACAAAACACAACATCAAGATCAAGTACCACAATCCTGTAGCTCTTTCTTTTATTGATATAACGTCAATTGATACAACTTCGTTTATTTGGAAATAAACAAAAAAAAAACTTGATACAATTTTTTTTTATTTATTCACTAGGTAGGGTTTTAAACTTATATTTACATTCAACACCCATACAGTAGTAAACGTACATACTCACCATCATGATGTATGATTTATATTTATTCTCTGTATGGAAACTAAATTACGTGTGAGAAGAAAATTTAATCCAAACTTTACTGTTGCTATGTAAATAGAGACTATATAAATAGGCGTAGACTTGTTGACTTAACTGGTTTTTACTTAAAAGCTAAGTTCAAAGTTATCAAGTTTAAATTGAGTTATTGATGTACCCTGCATGTAAGTTCTTTCCAATAGCCAAAAGATCAAAATTCTTATAACTTGCCTATTAAAATGTTCTTCACAGTTGGTCAGGGAATAATCCGGCGGATACTAATGCTTGTTTGTGCCTGAGCTCCAAGTTGAGTCCAGAAAAACAATAACCAGAGAAATCAATATCATAGAAAAAGAAGGTAGCTACTTTAATAATACCATCATATCTTAAAACAGAATTAAGGGCCTACTCTATACAATAATTACAAATTTTTTTTAAAGATCTAAGTTCATCAAAATATACATTTAGTTTGACGTAGCGTAGCCTAAATTAGATTATTTGTTTAGTCCTTAGTGCACATGAGCCACCACTCTGAACAAATAAGCATTTGTACAATGCGAACTAAGCGGTATTCAATAAGTTTATTTTTTCACTCAACGATTTAAAATACTTTGACAGTGAATTTACCAACAGGGAATAGCAGTATAGCATAGGGAATATAGCAGTAGTCTTGGTAAGCTAAGCCTGGCCAGGACAATAATAATTTTACGTTTTGAATTCCTAAAGAGCAAAACCAGTGTTTGTTGAAATGCTTAAATTGGTCTTAATAATTTCTAATACAGTAGAACCTCGATAGTTCGACACTTTATGGACTTAGAGAGTGTCGAACTATCAAAATGTCAAACTATAGGGAGTACAGTATATGGGAAATTTTAACACTGGGAATATAAAAATCATAATTTGAATTTAGGAAACACTTAATTTTAGTGAAACCATAACCTAATTGAACTTTAACATAAACAACATTCAAATCATTCGCCAATTTGTTTACAATTTCACCTTTGTTAGGCTCCAACATGGACACTATTGGTCATTATGAACATGTTAAGTTGTCATGGACCATGTCGAACTATCAGGAGTGTCGAACTATCGAGAGTCGAACTATCGAGGTTCTACTGTAGCAAGTTAAGTTACCTTACTTTTTGAATTAACAGGATTGTTTTGAGCAATTGTAATTGCATGGGTGAGGAAGGCAACTGGGGAATGTCTGGGAATATAATAAGGTGACTTTACCATAAGTTTTAAAAATATGGTAAAGTCACCTTATTATTCTATACGGTATGCAGCTTTTCTGGCCTGGTATCAAAAGAAATTTCCCCGTTCGCTAAACTTTGTATTCAGCTAATTTTCAATTAAATTTGGGTTTATTTTGCATAAGATTACTCTGGGTACAGCAGTAATCAATGTTGGTTCAGTTTGTGCTGTCTAAATAGGTTAGCTGCAATTGAGATATTTTACACAAGTATTAGTTTTTTTTATTTTTTTATATATCACATTTGTTTCTCTGATACTTTTGCTAGTTTAACAGTACTTATACTAAAATTTAAATGTTGTAACCTAATTAAAATTAAATAAATGAAATCTGAAATGTGGAAAACTTATTTTTGACCTATTTGAAACAGGAAAACCTTGTTCCACAAGCTTAATAATTTTGTAGTAATGAAATGAAACTAGACCTGGTCTTACAATTCTTTTAGAAGTTGGGAGACCAAGGACATAAATACTCACAAATGTACAAATTTTCCTTTGTCGTGAATTTAATTAATTAATTATTTTTTATAAATAAATAAATATTTATTTATTAACTTGATTATTATTTTATTTTTAAGAATTATTTTAACAAAAACATTATTTATTATTATTAAACTAACTACTAACTAATACTTTTTGTTTCCCTTTTAATCACCCAAACCATTAATTTCCTCGAGAAGACAATGACTATATTCAAAATTTTGAATGTTAAAACAGTTTTATAAATTTCATTGCACTTTTTAGCTTTTACAACGCTGTATTGATCTTAAGTTTTTTAACTGTTAGTGACAATAATAATGAATAGTAAGCACTATATTCTAGAAAGCGACAGCGAATAAAAGCAGAATTAAATAATTGGAAATGTATGAATAAATGACGCCTGGCTCCGGGGTGGTCACGGGGGCGGGGCGGTGGTTGGTTGTGGTGTGAGAGGGGGGGGGGTGACGTCACGGCGCTGCGTGACGTCAGCGTGCGTCACACGGTTCGATATGCCGGCCTGCAGTCTCATTGTTCCGCGCTCACGCCGTTTCATTCATTTCACTCTTGCCCTAGCGACGTCGTTGTGATATTCGTTTAATATACTCGAATATCAAAATGATTCTTGTTTTGTGATAGTAAACAAATTTTGTCAACAAATATATTGCTTTTTACTTTTCAAATTGATTTTATGTTACGAGCCTAAAAGGCATATTTACATAGTTAGACTCACGAACTTTTCTTACCCATATTATTCTCACATGTTTTGCCATAGTTTCAAACCTAGCAACGGATTAGAATGATAATATAATTACACCCACGAAAGTACACTACTCACAGAAGGTTGAAGTCAAACAGAGGAATTCGTCTTGGTTTTATATCTATCTAGTCCCCGCTATTGGCGGTTGAGTGTGTAAGGTACCATACAACTGGCTAGGATAATTAAGTAGTAGTACAATAATAAAAAAAAATGTGAGTTAGAATTTTTTTGTGAGTGTAACTAAAAATTGATGATATACCTTTTAATTTAATTGACAGTTAGTCTATTGTTTTTTATTAAATGTGTTTTAGTGTATGTATGATTTATCATATATGTTTATTTAAATAATCTCCATCGGTTGGATTTTATATAAACAATAAAGTTAATTCTTTCTAAATTTTAGAAATAGGTAGGCCTACATTAGAAAAACTAATTTGAGGCATGGGCTTCAATTTAGAGTGGACATTAATATTTTTGTTTAGGCATATTTGGTTGGTTAGGTAGACATGTTTTAGGCGAGGTTTAATATATTTTAAGAAAAACTTTTGTTCGGGCTAACGCTCACCACAGTTGAACAGGATGAGACCGGCGTCGTTCTTTTCAACTAAAGCGAGTATTATCGAAAGCAAAAAAGATATCAATATGATAAATTGTAAAGTTTATTATATAGTTTCGTATGGTCAGTTAATCAAATATTGTTAGTTTTGGTATTACAATTCTGTTGTGGTAACGGTAGAGTGGTGTACTGGTGCCAGCCCAGGGCGCGCGGCGCGGCGGCCGTAGCCTGTAGCCTGTAGCGTGCGAGTGGGAGGGGTTTGGGGGAGGTCGAGTGACGTCATTCCAGTGTTTGTATTAAAGCTTAGCTTTGTTGCGTGATCACTTTTCAAAACCCGAAAACCGTTAACCTCATGAATTGTGAATGAAAACACTAAATGTACCGATAGTTGCCTTTAAATTCACAAGTTGTCTGTTGACGTATTTTAACTTATGTCCTTGAGAAATTTTATCATGAAAAGAGAGGATATACGTAACATTTAGAAAAGGAATCAAAACTTGAATCTCGTTATCGAAGTAGCGGTGGATGGGTTTCTTGCTGTTTTTCACGACGCAAATCTCGTTATCGGTCATGTGTCTTAGTGTTCAACAACGCACTTGTTAGACGATGTCAAACGTCACTGTTATCAACTGTAGGCTACTCCCGACAGTCCTGTTTTGTTTATTACATTACAATTTACTACCGACTTTTGGTGTAGGTCTTTACTTATAATTTGTTGCTACTTTGTCCTCAATTCGTGCCGTAGTTTTTAGGTTTTTTATTTACCGTACTGTTTTTATTTTGTTTTTTACCGCAATTATTTTGTTCCATAAATAGTACACTGTAATGGAAGATAATTTCACAACCCGTTCCAAAAGATAAACAGCTCTGTTACTTTCAATATTAGCTTAGTGAAAATAAAAATCCCTCTTCGTCCACGAGGAGACTTGAAATGCTCAACTCACCAAATTTCATAGGGAATTTAGTGATTATCTATTTCTCATAATCTTAATAACTATGTAGACATGTTGTTGTTGGCAAGGTCATAAATATGAGGAATAACCTGAAATAGTCTTTAGTCTTGACTTTGATCTCTTATATTTTTATAATTTTTGTCAGAAATAAAAACAAACGTCTACAACACTCAACAATATATTTACACTTATCTTATACTCTAAAACAAGCTCCGTTTGTCCGGGCAAAGTATTTTTTCGCTCCAAGGATTTTTGATTTTTTGATTGAATATGGGGGTTTTGGCCACCAGAAATCGATTGAAGCTGGTCCCATAGCTGGGAAAAATCCGGTTTTCTCGCTAGAGCACTTCAAAGTTTCCATGTTATCCTTATGGAGATTTTTTAATTGAACAAAAATCAGCTGATAACTGTAGATAAAAACCAATGTGTTACATCTTTAACCTGTTGCTTAGGAAAATTATACCAAAGTGCAGCACCCATCGGCTTGGCGAGTGAGCGGAGCGAACGAGCTCGTCTTTAAAATGGAAGAGGGCGAGTGAGCGGAGCGAACGAGCTTTGCGTGAGAACGAAAGTAATATTTTATCGAGCTTAAGCTCGGTCCCCCTGGTACTACTGCAAAAAAAAAGAAGAATCATCCTCTCTTTGGGCCTGATGATGATTGGTGTGTCGGGTCAAAATCAATTTACATATTGATATATTTACCGTCTTTGTTAATTGCAGTATAAATGTTATATAATTTTGAGTGAGGTTTGCTTTTGGTATCTGGTTGCAAACGAAACGTATCATGTTGAAATAAAAATTTTGTTGTATACACATTGAAGAGACAAATTCCGGGTTCTTATTTAGACATCGTGGAAAAACTTGGAATTTAAGTTAGTCTTCGAAATGATGGTAAAGCCTAGCCAATAATAAGTACAGGCCTATGTTTGATGCCCCGGAAATTCACTATTGGCCCTGAAAGATTTTTGCTGATTTTTTATTTGGCTTATATTAGGAGGGAGCTCTGTTGGGCTCCAGATGATTGAATACGACTCTATACGACTTCGGAATTGCGCAGGTACCTCACATGTAAACATCATACGTGTGTGGCAGTTTTATGGAACTGCCAACTTGGGCGACATAAGTGTTTGATTTTTACTGTTGAACCCCTACAAACTCGGCTCCCGATGGCTCAAACCTCTGGGTAACTCAACACTTCAGAAGACGTCTACAAGACTAAATTCACAGTCTTTAGGCGCGACTTTGTCGTGGTTGTCACTAATTTTTGGCGTTGCGGACGTCATCGACAGTTGACAATACTGATCGGTATTTTTTGCTTTTATTGTGTTTCCTTCGTGAACGGTCACATTTCCGCTCACCGACAATAACTACTGGGAGCTGATATTGACGCGGTCAGACCGAGTAAACGGTGAAGCGGTAGTCAACTCGAATTTCACCAAACTCGACAGTGTCTTATCCATAATACCATATGTCGAGTTTTGCGGAGTTTTGCTGTATGTACTTGTCTACAGCAAGCCTAAGTTATTTTTATTATTACTGTACTATAAAACTGATCATAAAAACGTCACACTTAGGAACACATTGAGTAGGCCTATCAAATCAACAATTTGCTACTGCATTTTTTTATACTCCAAGGTGCAATAAACTTTGTAAAACTATTGGTTTTATTTCTATTTGTAATCTATAGCTTGTGGTTTTCTTGTTTTAGGTGGCAATAAAAATAATAGATAAAACAAAGTTAGATGAAGATAATTTAAAGAAAATCTTTAGAGAAATCCAAATTTTAACAAAATTAAGGCATTCCCATGTTATAAGGCTTTACCAGGTAAGTACAATAACTTTAATGTTTTTAAACATGACAATAATTATATTTCAGTTTAGCATCTTAAGATTAGAAAAATCTTTATATTCTTGGGATTTTTTAAGATTTATGTTTTCATTTATGTTTGTAATAAAACATTGTTTTGTAAAACGTCTTTGGTTAAAAATTGATTGGGCCACTCTTAATCTAATAATTTCTTTCTTAGGTTAGCCAAAAATCATATGTAATGTGACAAACAAGATTTTAAACCTAGTAATGATGTACTAGAGGGAAGAAAGTGGAGCGGACTTATCTCTCTGACGAGATAAGCTATCACCATTATATAAACTTGAATAGACTACAAATTTATGTTGACAAATTTCTTTCAAACTTCACGCCCATTCTAATTTACAGTTATTATGAACTGTATGTGAACATTATATATTATTTTTTAAGTAATTTTTCCCCTAACCATCCCGTAATTCTAAAAATAAAAGTGGCAATAATCTCCAACATAAAAACAAACTTCTTAGTAATGCATAATAACTTGTCATTTTGTTGGACTTATGTTACAGTGCTTGTAAAAAAGAAGTAGGCCGCTGATATTCTAATTAGTCAGTCTGATGGATTTTCTAATTTTTCACAGATAACTCAAATTCATTGTTACCGAGGTTTTTGTTCACATTTATTATTCAAGCAATAAATTGCTTTTCCAGTAAATCAAGCGATTTTTCAAACTTGTCTTCTCTTTGATCCACATCAGGCAGAGTTTTTGGGTCTTTACTGTAATAATTAATCTTCTGCAGGAAAAAAAATTGAATAGGGCCTGTACGGTTTTTAAATTTTTGATCTTGCTACTATATTTTAAATAGTCCCAATATAAAACCAAGTCATGATATCCACAGTTTACAAGAGCAAAAATCCATACTTACATAAAGTTCACAAATTAAGCTAAACTATGAATAGTCATCTGGTCGTTGCTTTGAAAATCTACAATTCCTTGAAAGGCTTAATAGATGGATAACTTACTCCCTTTTATGAACTTGAAGAATTCTTTAAAATAAAGAACATTGCTTTTTAATTGCTTATAATTGCTGTTACATGCTAGTATTAAGTATTTAGTACGAAGTATTGACAATTGTTAATGATTGTATAACCCTTACAACAAATAAAGATTTATCCATGGGTTTATATCAACTTCATCAAAGCTACATCTGGTTAATCCTGTGCTATTGCATTGAATACGTGCAACACTAAGGTCTGTGTAGTACACCACAAAACTAAAGCTAAAACTAAAGGTCAAATGTAAATAAATGAAATGTCTTACAAATTGTCCTTAATTGATTGCATTGGTTGGAATTGAATGATTGACTTGATTATTGGCTTGGCCTTCTTCATGTTTATATGAGAAATACTATCCCTTTTCATCATACACCAGAGGCGTCGCTATAGCGGTGGGGGAGGAAGGGGAGCCCCCCCACACAAAAAGAAATCTGTATATATCTTCCACACTGAGAGTAGAATCACAAGTGTCAATAGGCAGGCTACAAATAATACATATTTTAATACTTTTAATCGTAGTAAGAATTCAGAATGGCTTTCATTTCTTTGGTTAACAGCTCTCATTACATTTTGTAATTTAGCTAAGCGGAATTTTTATGTGCAATAGCCTATTGGTAAAACGTTATGTTTACTAAAAATTAATTGTGCTTTTAAATTTACGGTTCTACTACATTCTTGTTTATAGTTTTCTCAATCCCTGTTTAGGTATAAAAGATGTTAAGTACGTTAAGTGCAGTGTAATTACTTCTTAAATTGATAATTAGAGAGAAAAACACTATGTTTTTATTTTATTAGAGTTCTAATTTTTACTTAAATAAGCTCATTTGTGACAATAACTTGCAGTAAAATGTTAACAAAATTGACATTACTCTCTGTCTGATTTCAACATTGGATTACGGTTAATAGGCAATAAAATGCAATGGGATGTGAGATCAATGTGGCTAGCCATGACCTTGATGCAGCCTTGCCCCACTGGGCCTTCCTGATAGTCTTCTCTGCCGTCTGCCGTGCTACTCTCACAGATGCTCCTCTGACCAACTGTACCACCAATCCAATTCCAAACAACTGATTGTTGTGTCAATGACCCTATCATTTGCATTGGTTATTTTGAAAATTAGCTTCAAGTGAAAAGCATTTAATTTTTTTTTTTTTAACTTTTAAATGAGTGTTTAGCCATTCGTTTAACCTATTTTATTTTTTTATTTATTTTTACAAATTTACTCTCAATTTCCTTGTTAGTGGAAGAAAATTAGTTTATTTCAAAATTAAAATTAGTTATTGCATAATCTTTACCTACTCTTTCCAAAGTACAGATTGGTATAACACATACAATGTCACCAAGAGTATATACTCTTTGAATAAAATTTGGATGATCGTTAAAACCCCATATTTTTTCTTAGTGTTATGTCCTAAGCTTAGTTAGTGTTATGTAAATGTATCTAGTTTTTAACGCTTTTGGCGCTGGTAGGTAAAGTTATTTAATAGAACAAAATTGGATTGTTGGAAGTAACATGTTTTATCATGTTTACTTCTCCCATAGTGTTAAATATAATTTAGTCATGTGTTAAATACTAAAATATCGTCTCAAAGTTCTGTTTTTCTTTTTTTTACTTTCAAATTACTTAATTTTTGAAAAATTGGCTTTTGGTTAACCATTAACATGTACCCTATAATCTTAGATAGCTCAAAGTTTATTTTTCTGAATTAATTGTCAAACAATATTTGCCTGTAGTCTATTCAAATAATGAAGAAATAAGCAAGCTAGCTGAAAAATGTTTACCAAGACTCTCATGAACTACCCAGTATCTAAATCCCTTGGCATTTTATCTATATTTTAAGATATACAGGTATGAAATGACTGTCAACTGGTTTTCAGGTTATGGAGACAGAAAAAATGATATATTTAGTGACTGAATATGCTAGTGGTGGGGAAATATTTGGTATGTATTTTGTTTATAATTTTTCTTTGTAAACTTTTTAAGTTGAATGGTTTGTAACCAGTACAGTACGTTGAAGCGAACGCAACACTTGATATTTCAGCAGTCCGGGTACTCGGTTATTCCCCGGTGGGACGACAAATCCCTTTCAGTCATAGTTACAACCCTAGACATCTACGAGAGGCACGCCACATGGTGTTTTCACTTTACCATTTTTTTTTTTTAATGTTTTAGTTATAGAAATTTTTTGTAAAATGAACTCTTAAAAGATATGTTAATGCATTTTTTAAAACTGACACCGTTGTTTTTCCACTCTTCCCATAGAGCAAGCAATTTCTCGTATCATATTCCCTTTGAACCATATCAGGCAGAGTTTTTGGGTCTTATTGTAATTATTAATTTTCTGCTAGAAATGAATTTAATATATTTTAAAGAACCCCAATCTGATAAAACCAAGTTGCGATATCCACAGTTATCACACAAGAGCAAAAAACCATACTTACATTAAATTTCACAGATTAAGCAAAACTATGCATAGTCATCTGGTCGTTGCTCTGAAAATCTATAATTCCTCGGAAGGCCTAATAGATGGGTACTCTCTTTTACGATCTTGAAGAATTTTTGAAAATAAAGAATATTGCTTTTTAATTGATTTTAATTGCTGTCACATGGTAGTATTAAGTATTGACAATTGTTAATGATTGTATAATCCTTACAACAATTAAAGATTTATTTGTGGGTTTCTATCAACTTCGTCAAAGCTACATCTAGTTAATACTGTGCTATTGCATTGAATACTTGCAACACCAAGGTCTGTGTAGTATACCACAAGTGTTGCTATCGCAGTTTAAGAGTGTTATCCATGGAACATCTTATCTAGCTCAATTACATGGAATTCACTTTCAGAAAATGATCAGCCATAACAAGAGTAAAATAACTTAATAAAAAACTATTTTATATAGTAAATGTTTAAAAACTTATAAGTTTCAAGTTATGTCTTGTAATTATTAGCTATCACAATTACACAGCCTTTTACATTAAAACACATTTTTTGGGACTTTCAGTGCCAGTAAAATTTTTGTAATGTTTTGATAGATGGTCTTTTTACTACGGTACCTAAGTTCGGCCTTTTTACCACAATGACAAAATGACAACTAGGTTCAGAACTGACCCCATAGGGTACAAAAACTGACAACCTAAGTATTGTAAGCTGAGCACTATAACCATTCATCTACACTGTCAGTATATTCTCATAATGTGTCCACCCTATTTTTCAGACTATCTGGTTACAAATGGTAAAATTCCTGAAAAAGAAGCATGCCGTGTCTTTCATCAAATAGTTTCTGCAGTAAGTTACTGTCATAGTAAAAACATTGTACATCGAGATCTTAAGGCTGAAAATCTTCTGTTAGATGAAAATATGAATATCAAACTAGCAGGTAAATTTTATTCTTTACTTTTATTTATTTTTAAATTGGATTAACTATAAAAGTAATTTTATTGAACACATTTTAAACATTCTGTTTTGAGTGTATAACACACCTCACATTTCTGGTATTTTTTATTAGGTTTTTTTATACAGTACACTCTTATTAGGTGTTTTGAAATTTGAAAACCCTAGATAAAACGAAGTTGGCTATTATGTGTCATTTCCGTCATTGCTACGTATACAATGTTAGTTACACTCAAATCAAATAAAGATTTATTTTACTTGACTTACGATCAGTCTAATATGATTTAAATATTTAATTGTTCTTCAATTATGAATTTTCAAAGTAGCTGATGAACATCTAGCAACACTAGGTCAGTTTTGTCTCTCTATTTTTGTTTGGGAGAGAGTTTTTAACGTAATAGGACGCAATATTCTGTATTCTGGCCACACATATATGATCCACAATTTGAAAGCAAGTTTGTTGGTTTTGTACTTTATTGTGATGCAAATTATTTTACTCTTAATGATTGAAAAAATAGTTGGTGATATTAGTTTGCCAAGGAAATTCACAATGCTCTATTTACATCGATCATTAAGAAGAATGAGAAAGCCTAAATGAGTCAGATTAACATTAGGGTTCATCGTCTTTTTCCCGAGTAATGCTAAGTATCGATATATGGGGCTTTGCCTTTTATCGGAAAAGTGCGAAGAAACGATATATTGGCACACCGCCGATATTGATAAACAGGACTTAAACATGAATATCGGTGGTCTCGATTGTTATTTTGAAACACCGATGATTTCACTCTATTCTCAATATGATCTTGATAAGAAATATCGTTTTCTAGCACTTTAGGGTGGATATTATTTTTTTTTTAGCGAATTTCCCTATAGGGAATACGCTATTACGGTAGTAGTCACGGTAAGACCTAAGCCCGGGACCATGATACTTTTTCGTTTTGAGGTCCCTAGAAGCCAAAAACACCGTTCGTTCAAATTGATATATATGTATATATATATATATATATATATCTATATATATATCTATATATATATATCTATGTGTCCGTTAACACGATAACTTTTGAACGGAACCTCCGATTTTGATGAAATTTGGTACAGGGGTGTAAGCCAGCATCTACTAGGTTGAGTTCGCGAACCAGAATGATCGGACCATTGGAACGGGGTTTTATGGGGTTTCAAAAGGGTTAAAAATGGGTTTTTGGCATTTTTCGACCTTAATTTTTAAAATTCAACAATTTTAACTGAAACCATTTAAAAGAGCTTAAAAAAACAAACGATTTGGTATTTTGAATTTTTATCTTAGCATAACTGGTTACGGGGAAAATCAAAAAATGTGTTTTCCATGTTGTTCTTATGGGAAATCAAGAAAAGCCTATATCTTGCTTATTTATTGACATAACTTAATCAAATTTGGTATGTACATTATCTAGATAAGGTTTAACTTATACTTGCTTACAAAACCCATATGGCGGCAAACCTACATACTCACCCCCATGGGGTTTATGGGGAAAATAAACAGAACACCATAACCTTATAAAATTTGGTATGTACAATCACTAGGTAGGATTTAACTTATATTTACCAACTAAACCCATATTATGGCGGCAAACCTACATATTCTCATCCCCATGGATTTTATGGGGAAATATAAAATATACCAAAATTCCATTGGAAATTCGCTGAGTACGCAGGTCTGCTGCGACGGGGGTATTAATCTCATGCGCTTGCCTCTGCCCTCTTGACCACCCTAGCACTTTTTAAGTTATACTAAGTTCAACAAGTTGTATGAATAATTCCCCAGCACTTTACAAACGTTATGTAATTTTTTTAGCTCTTAAAGGGTTATCATAATGGGTTGAGTACAATGAAATCTGTTATTTGTGTGCAGATTTTGGATTTAGCAATCACTTTGTACCTGGAGAAATGCTGTCCACATGGTGTGGCAGTCCACCCTATGCTGCCCCTGAATTGTTCGAGGGCAAGCAATATGACGGACCTAAGGCTGATATTTGGGTAATGTTTTTACTTTTGAAGTTATTTTGTCTTTTACTTTAGACCTTCTCTTAACTAACCAACAGTTGCATTAAATACATGCCTCCTGCCCAGAATAGATTTAAAATATTTTAAACTGGCCTAGATTTAAAATAGATCACTGTAATTGCCCAATTTTAGTGTCACAGACGTTTACATTCCTATTACAATAGACTCCCTCTTAACTGGTTACCTTTTGGTTCTGTTTTAACCAGTCCCTCTTACTATAACAACGTTGTAATCAACCATTTTTAACCCAATATCGTTTTAGTTGTCGTTTTTCCAGAAAAATTGTTTTCATATCTACCTTTAGAATCAATTACATATCATATAACAAACTTATGGACGTTCCAGTGAACAATTAGAGTAAGCTCTCCTGGACGAAAGTAAACGCCACCGGAAGTGAATGTGTTTATTTCCTTTCTTTCCAGTAGTAGACCACAATAACAAATTATTTTCAGTTTATTCACGGAAAGGCAGATGATCGTAGTTCTCGTAACATGAATGACACATGTCATTGTCTATTTGTAGGCCTATTAATAAAACAAAAAACAGTACCTAAATAAACACAATTTTATTTTAGTTTCATCATCAGTGTTTTATTCTAAATTTATTTATAATGTATGGTAACAAACTAATGTTATTGTGTTTTGTTTTTGTTTATATATAAAGATAGTTTTTAGGGTGAGTTGTTAGCAATCCCACTCAGTAATATATTTGTTATATTGTGTTATTTTTCAACTCATTATTCCCTATGGTCCGTTGAAGAAAAACTGTAATTGTATGTGTTTAACACGTTCGCTACCGATTGTCATCTACAGTTGACGCGAGATTGTCTTTAATAGTCCGACCCAGACTTTCTCCAGGGACTAAGCTGATTGAATTAAACTTAACCACAGGTCAGAGTAATGGAGACAAAAGTGCTGCCAAATTTACAAAAAATATATACCCACGTGTATATACCACGACTCCAGCATATTTCCCAGGTATCCCTGTAGACCGACGCCAAAGAATGTAGTCCAATAAAATACACTGTTTCTTATGAGGAGCTATAATAAAGTTATGTTTGTGTCAACCATGGTTGACGTCGGTCCACCGAACTCAGCCCACTCGTCAACTATAGTTGACGCCGGTCTGTGGCAAAAAGTTGTGTGTCAACTATCGTTGACGCAGGCCTGTGGTTAATTTTTTTTTTTATATTAGGTTGTGAACATGTCAAAGGTACATCAGTTTTAAGCGGCCAGTTCATTATCCGACCGCAGTCTGGTCCCGAGGTGGCAGGTTAACTAGGAATATACTGTATTAGCAATCTTCAGTATTTTATTCATTCAATTGTAAATTTTAAATATTTAACCTTATTTTTTTTTTTTTTTTTTTAGAGAAATGCATAAAATGTATCTTAGTTCAGATGTGAAATTGAATCTCCACAGTAATTGGTATCAATCATGTATAATTTTATGTGTCTTTGAACAGATTTAAAATTGGCTGTAGAAAATTATCCTTCATACAACTCATTAACTCAGTTTTCAGTGTTAGCAGAACATGTAACAATATTTAATTTAAATGCTTACAGTAGATTCCCTTTTCACCGGCCACCTTGGGACTAGACAGTGGCCGGATAACTAATTGGCCGGTTAAATCATTGAACCTTTAACAATGTTAAAGTATAGTTCTCCATGACCAGAATAAGGACTCATACCCTAAACTTATTTTTCTGGTTTAATAAAAGCAAATCACATCTAAACACAGACTAAAAAGACTAAACTGAATAACATTGGTATTGCGAACGACAGGAATGAAGGTAAACAATTAATGTATTCAATTCACTTTCATTCAGGGAATCACCCCTTTACTGTTCTCTGAAACTAACTGCAATATGAAGTGATATTGATTTGAAAGATAGATAAAAAAAAACAACATTTTTTCAAAACAAGACCAGTTAAAGCAATGTTATGTTAAAAGATGATGAGTTAAAAAATAGTTGGTTTTGTGAAAAGGTAGGCCAGTTAAAGTGGAGTCTAGTTAACAGATTACCGTTAAGCGGCAGTCTACTGTATATAAGTTACGGTTTTTAACCTATGTTTTTAGGGTGTGTAAAGAGGGAGTTTCTGTATTATTGTTGTAATTGAAGAAGTGTTGTGAGGTTTGTGAATATAACACTGATCTGAGAAGGTGTGTGATAAAATTTCTTGGTTTTTTAGCAAATTTTCCTATAGAAATGTGGTTTTTTTCAATTAGGCTGCATACAAAAGTAATAAGAAGCAAAATTTTTATTTTTAGGCCGTTTTAAATAGTTTTGGTTTTAAATTAGAAACTGGTTGGTTATATTAGCGGTCATTCAGACCCAATTTCTTTAAGAAATTTTATAGTGACCATTTCTTTTTTAACGTTTAAGAATTTATGTTTTTATTATATTAATAGATAAAACCTTTGTAAATTTGCATGTAAATGAAACAAACATTTTGTAAATACTTCCTGAAAATAACTCATTTAGATTTTTCAAGGAAACTATTATTTTATGGGAACGCCCTGCAACCTAATATATATTAGGCTTCTGCACTGTTTTATTTATGAATTTCAATTCTATTATTTTACTACCTGGAAATTTTATAGATGGTGTGATTAATGCTGTGAAATGTTTAATCATTCAAGTTTTTAGTTTATTATTATAAAAAAATAGTATGGATATTAATAATTACATCTAAAAGCTTGTGTCTTGTTTGAGTAATGTTGTTACTCATTGTTTTGTACAAGTGTGTAAGAATGGTGGCGTTTGTGTTTCCAGAGTTTGGGAGTGGTGCTGTACGTGTTGGTGTGTGGTGCTTTGCCTTTTGATGGCTCAACACTGCAGTGTATGAGGAATAGGGTTATGGCGGGCAAATTTAGGATACCTTATTTTATGAGTGCTGGTAAGTTAAAATTTTGCTGTATCAATAATAATAATAGTTTTGAATTTATTTGATGGAACGGTTTCAGAAATAAAAAGAAAAAATATTTTAGGGATGGTTAGTATTAAACAGAGTTTATACTTGAAACTGAGTAATATAGCATATAATTTTTCATTTAAAAAATTATAAATTGCTGTTGAAAGTATAGGAATTACTGTAATTTTTATAGTGAATTTATGTGCTTCCATGTCCTTTTTGTACCTTATTTTACTTGGGCTATAACCTATAAAGGTGTGTTAACACTATAGTTGACAACCAATAGATGTCAACTTTTGGTTGTCAACTATAGTGTAAACACACCTTAAGTGTGTAATGATCTATCAATAGTTTGGAAGTAATATATCACTAATCAGAATGAAAAGGCTCGGCCTTTTGTGCATTCAAATTAAACTTTACTAGAAAATAAAACTGTATTCTGTGACGTAACAAAATGGGGAGGGCCAGTGTAATATAGAATGATTTACTTGAAAGTTAAAACTGTTAACCAGGTTAAAACCAGTTGTAGGGATGTAAAAATATTAGTTTTACTCTTGGAATCCATAGATCATTAAATATTGTGAATAACGGATGTTTGACATTGAATTTGACTTATGGATGTGAAGAAGGGAGAGGAAAATTAGGAGTGTGCAAGGCTGAATTTGGAACTTCTTCAATTAGCAATTTAAAATTTAGTTGTTCAATTACCCTCTTAGAAAATAAGTTTTACAATGCACGTTATTGTCGATTTAATTATCTTTTCAATACAATAAATTTAGATCATCTTTTATTCTATGGATGGAGGACAGGGGACTATGGTGTTCTGTGTGATCTGTCCAAGGCATTCGACTGTGTTGATCATGATATACTTATTGACAAATTAAGAATGTTGCTGATAAAAAATAATGAACTTGACTGGTTTATTTCATACTTAAAAAACAGAAAACAGAGAACGCTCATCCATAAGTTTAATAATATCTATAAATCAGAATGGACATACACCATCCGAGCCTCAGGGATCAATTCTGGGACCTTTTTTGTTTATAATTTATGTGAATGACCTTTGTAACTCAACTAACTCATTAACTTTTCAATACGCTGATGACACTGATTTAATTTTTAAAGGACCCAGAGATAATACCTTGCAAGCCACCATCTCCAAAAAGGTGCAGAACCTACAGGACTGGTTTGCAGTTAATGGGCTATCAATGAATGTGCCAAAAACACAAATGGTAGAATTTTCAGCTCCTTATTTGGATAATAAATTCAATGTAAACTCAAACCTTCCTGTTATCACCTCCCAAAATTTAGTTGACTATTTCGGAGTTAAAATTGATTCACACATAAAATGGAAATCACAAATTGAATCTATATCAAAACACTTAACTTCAGCCACTTTTGTTATTGGTGTAATTAGGGATATCACAAATCTTGACACCAGAGCCGTCCTTAGGAAATGCGAGGCCTGGAGCAAAATATTTTTGCAATTCCTTATTTAACGGTGATTGCTGGGGGGTTGTGGGGTATGGAACATACGACAGCATGTGTCCAAGTTATGTCTAGACGTTTTCCGATTGTCAATTCCGATATGTAATCAATCCATTAGACCCCTATATCTTTGAAATTATTTGAGTTACAGAAATGAAACTTGGCACAACTATTAATTACAGGGTCTCCCAGAACTCTACCCTCTAGACCTCTACCCTCTCTACCCTCTTTTTCAGGTATTATTCCTGGACCAAAGACAAGCCAAAATATCATATTTAAAATTTAGTGATTTTAATACAAATAGTTAGGTCTACACATATGAGCGGGTTGCCGCGCAAAAAGCGCGGTTGCGGCGCCAGCTCAACAATGGATTTCACACCAAAACTGCTCCCGGGGAAGCGGTCCGACCGTGACTAGCCTCAGTTATATCGCTCTATCTCGCTTATTTATGAACCAATTTTCATGATTTTTACATCGTTGGATTTTAAATTAACTTTTACAAAAAACACATAAGAACATAAACTTTGCTACCTTATGTACTAGGTAGTTTTATATAATTTAAGGTTAAAGATTTTAATTGGCCACCATTTTGAAAACATGAATTATAAAAAGTTGGTTATTTTTCTAGCTAGGTCTTTACTTCAAAAAGCTGTGTACCGAATTTCAACTTATTACGTCAAGCCGTTCTTAAATTAAAAATTATTCTTAAAAAAATACAAAATGGCAGCTTTACAAGTAACTATTGTATTTTGGAATTTTTAAATATGATATTTTGATTTTGGATTGTTTTTGGTCCGGGAATAATACCTGAAAAGGAAGGTAGAGAGTTCAGAGACACCCTTCCTGAACGCATGCAAGTGAATTTTTACGTTTCTAACATTTATTGTTTCAAGTTTCAAGATAGCGGTAATTAAAAATGTTCAAAGCAAAATATTTTTAAAAGTTGTAAATGTTACAAACTTTTGCTAACTTAAAAAATTGCATGATTTAATTGCCGGAGTAAAAATACTAAGATTGTTAATATAAAACAATGAATAGTGGAGAAATTAAAATCTTATTTTGAGAAAACACGGGTTTCGCTCGTAGACTTAGGCCTATGTAAATCTTTTTGATTTAAAAATTTAAAAAACTTAGATTAATCCGTTGTTTCTAGTTTGATCCTTACAAACCAAACTTAGTTTACACTTTTTTGTTTGCAGTTTTTAAGATATTTAGCTTTGAAAATTTTAAATGGCCGCCATTTTGCAACCATAAATGTTAGAAATGTCCAAATTCATTTGCATTTGTGAATTAACGCACTTAACAGTTGTGCCAAGTTTTAATTCCGTACCTTAAATAATTTCAAAGATATAATGGATCACTTAAAAAATCACATACAGACAAACAGTTGAAAAACGGCTAGAGGTAGGCAAAGTCGGTCATGCATGGTTGTGGCATCTGCAAGCATGGCTCGGCGGCCGCGAGGCTTGGTTCCGTCACTCCGCCCGCCGGCCGCCGCAATCAAACGATGTTTTGCGTTTGCATCCTTTTGGTCGCTATTATTACGTACTAATAAGAATCGCGTTCATAGGTTTTTAAATCACAATTATTGAACATATTGGGCGAGTAATTAAACCGATATTTTGGGTACGTATCTCTTCATTATTATATTATTTTTATTCAACCTAAAAGTTTATGCAACTAACTTTTTAGCGGGGAAGGCATCACAGCGCGAGGCCCCCCTCAGTGCGGGGCCTGGAGCGGCCGCTCCACTCGCTCCACCCTAAGGACGGCACTGCTAGACACCCAAATCTCAATTTATCATGCATACTTTTCCTCTATCACGAACTGTGGACTGATTGCATATAGCTCTGCCAGCCAAGCCAAAAAGATGTTTGTTCTCCAAAAAAGGGTAGTTAGAACTATTGCAAAAGTCCCTCAAATTATTAGTTGTAGGCCAATATTTATAAAATTCTGAATTCTCACATTTTGCAGCTCTTAGGGCTTCATTTATCGAATTTCCTTAATGGTAAAAGAGAGTTTTGACATATTCATGCTCAACCAAGAAAACCACCCTTATCACATCAGATTTAAAAATTTATTCAACCGTCACAACACAGACTAAAATTATTCCACTTGTCCCCCCAATACATGGGACCCAAAACTTATAATAAACTACCATCAGCCATTAAAGATATTGATTCTTTTACCAAGTTTAAAAAACATTTAAAAGAGTGGTTATTGGAAAAGGCCTTCTATTCAGTAGAATAATTTCTGGAGGGGAAATAACATGTCTGACTGTCATTATTATTATTTTGTAGTTATTATGATGTAGTGATTGTAGGTTGATGTATTGATATCAATTTGAAAAAAAAAACAAAATTTATTAAGCTTTAAAATGTATCCCTATTGTATTTGACTAATCACTGGTCAATTGTATTGATGTCCTGTGATGATATTGAATAAATAAATAGAAACACTATGCAGCAATGCAGTGCCATAGATTAAACTGAGCACAATCTTTTTTTAAGGGACTAAGCTAAATCTACGGCAATTCCGAATATTACTGTTTGTTTACTAAATAAATATATTATGTATTGCTATCACAAATGACATCAATTCCAAAATTTATCTAGACTGTTTATCATAAAACTAAATTTGAATGTAATTATATTTTTAATTTGACATTTAACGTAAGCTATGCTTTTTAAAGATCACAATGAAAAACTTGATGACTCTTGTTCTCATCCCTAAATTTGTTTCAAAGAAATTACGAGTAATCAATTATGGTATATGTACACCCCAAATTCATGAACCTTCTGTGTTTGTACAGACTGTGAACACCTGATCAGACACATGCTTCTAGTGGACCCGGAGAAGAGACTGTCTATAAAGCAAATCTTGGCGCACCGTTGGATGTCCCAGGTGGGCGTGCCCCGGCCCCCTCCCCCTCACCCCTCCCGCTCCCCTTCTGTGTGTCTTCTTCCTCTACCACCTAGAAGCAAGCGCAAGAGAATATCTGACATCATATTCACAGCTCGGCGTAAAATGTTTCAGTGAATAATCTTGCTTGCCTTTCTGAAAGACTTTACATTCTTAATCAAATTGTTAGTGTTGTAAGATTCTTTAAATACTTAAATAAAAAACAAGTGGTGTTATATGTTTTTTCTTCATAAATTATAATTTAAGGTTAATGTTCGTTGATTAGTCTTTTTTTATACAAATTATATATAAAATTAAATATTTGTTTATCTTCTAGACATTGTTTTGCAATCTAATACTTGTAACTAAATACATACAAAGTAAAAAGTAAAAAGCTCCACGTCTCTCATAAACACCGAGAAGACCATTAGGAAACGTAAAACAGCTTTAATTTGATTTTCAATCTCTTTATTGTACAATTTGGAACCAAACTACTAGACTCAATATACTTTTTTAGGCCTACGTAATTTGACAGACAGATTTTTTGCTCTAAGGGACATTAGCACCATTTTAGTTTAAGTCAGATCTTTAGTTTAACCAAAAACAGTTGCACATGCATAGTTTAACCTTACACCTCCACCTGATTTGAACTGAATTATTCTAGATTATATTAAATCCGGTTTGTCATTTATTTGTGCAAATGAATTTAACTAGGGTATAAAATATTGTTAAACTGTGTTATATTCTTAAAATCATATCTACCTTCTTTTGCTCTAGCTTATTGAATCCTCTCCTTTTGCCTACTTCATTTTAAAACTCAATTAGCCCAAGGGCCTTTCATTAGAAATTATTTTATATCAATCTTATTGTTATTTTTGTAGGAAACTGTTGAGCTTTTTCTTACGTCTTATATCGTACCTTATATAATTGGCAATAAAGTTTTTTTTTATATAATTGTTGTCATTTTTTTAAATTTATTATTTTAAAAATAAATAAAATTGGTCTTTAAAGTCATCGAGTTTACCTCTAATACATTTATTGAAATGGCGACCTAACTCAATAGGTAGTTTAAAGCCAAGTATGAATGAGGGATGAGTGTAGGATGATTGTGGCGCGATCTTGTAGTCTTGTTACTGACTAAGGCCGACATTCTCCTTAGACAGGACTGTTAATTCATAGCCCAACAGCCAATGGTATCTAGGGACCTAACACTAAAGGTTTTAACACTAAATGGCAAGAATACTAAGAAAACAGATGAGTTACTAAGAAAACGTATTTACATCCAAAAATAATTAATTCTAAGGTATTAGAGAAGGGCTGTGTCTGGAGATAACTGAAGATAAACGTACCATGTCACTAGTCAGAGCATACAGAAATCAGATGGACAGCCGGTGCGGGTTATTTTAAGGAGCATCGGATTGATTACATTAAATTGTTGGAACAAAAGTGACATTTGGAAACTCCTCTCATCAGTAAGCAAATGTCACATCAAATATTTCTTAATTTCTTTGATGCACATCAAAGAAATTAAACAATCATTCTTTTATTTATTTATTTTTCTCTACTGTCCTGTTCTCATCACTGTTCAAACTTTCCATTTGCAGAGGAAGGTATCGTAGCTGGAATTATAGTTGTTCTCAATAGTTATACATATAAGGTTGATGCAAAGTTTAGTGACTTGGATGCTTGCTTACGCCAATTTCCATTTTAAAGATCACCATCCTGCGGTTGTACTTTTAAAACAATCTTTAAATGATTGTGTGACTTTAAATCACAGTGTCTATAGTCCAGTCACTTTGTACTTTTAAGGTGCATTAAATCTGGTATTTCTGATTTTTAGCTCAGTTGTTTAGGATGTTGGCCTGATGTTAAAACCAATTTTTCGCACACGGGTGACGAACGCATCATAGGCAAAATTTGAAAAAACCTTCAATAATTGGCACTTTTTTTACTTTTTCACAATTTTTATCATGAAGGACTAGTTTCGCGAACAAAGGTGTGCAGAGTATTTTTGTACAGCATTAAATTTCCTAAAATTTGAGACCTAAATCATCCTGATAGAACGTATAGTTCGTTATTTATGTAAATTTAAAGTTAAGTAAATTTTTTGTTTTTGGGGAAAACGCGATTTCAGCGATTTTAAGTTATGGAATATGCTGTTACGATAGAAGCCGTGGTCCGAAATAGTCCCGGGACAGTGACAAACTTTCATGTTGAGGTCTCCAGATGCCAAAAACGCTGTGTATCTCATCTGGTTTTTCTTCATATACATATATTCAGTATATATATACGAACATTTACATATTCATTTATACAGTGTGAAAAAATCCCATAATGGCTTAATAAGCTAAAACTAATTTAGTTATAGTAATTAAGCTTTGTACATGTATATTAGGCATTCAAATCTACTTTTTCCCTCATTTATTGGACTTTTAACCCTCCAGGGGGACGTCCCATAGGGAGTAATAAGAAAATCTTTAATGTAAGTATAGGTCAATATGTACATCAAATTAAAGGTCTCTTTAAATAGAGAACAGTGCCACAAACCCGGCATTGAAAGGATGATCGAGTCGAAAATGGTAGGCAATCAAACTTTCCATCAAAATTATTTTGACTAAAACAAAAATATATAGATTTTGGCAAAACACAGCGTTTTTGGCATCTGGAGATCTCAACATGAAAGTTTGTCATGGTCCCAGGACTATTTCGGACCACGGCTTCTATCGTAATAGCATGTATTCCAGCTAAAAACACGTTCTTCCCAAAAAAAAAAAACAACCTAACTTTGAATTTACATAAATAAAGAACTATATGAACTATCACGATGATTTAGGTCTCAAATTGTAGGGAATTTAATGCTGAACAAAAATGCTTTCCACACCTTTGTTCGCAAAACCAGTACTTCATGATGAAAATTGTGAAAAAATAAAAAAAAGTGCCAACTTTTTAAGGTTTTTTCAAATTTTGCCTATGATGCGTTCGTCACCCGTGTGCGAAAAAATGGTTTTATCATCAGGACAACATCCTAAACAACTGAGCCAAAAATCAGAGATACCAGATTTAATGCATCAAACACCCCTTTTGAACGACAAGGTGACTGGACTACTATACCTATCTTAGAACTCAAACCACTGCAAAGATTGTAGCTTTACCAGTAAAATAGAATATTTTCAGAGTTATATATAGACTTTTGACTATTTGACACACTCAAATATTTATGAATATACACTGCCTGATTCTTTGGATTTGATTGGATTGTTACAGGTAGAACACACTGAGGAGGCGGTGAGAGAGGACATTGATCCTTCCTTGAACAATGTTGTCATTGAACATATGCTTCAGTTGCCTGGGCTGGACAAAGACATGATAGTGAAGGTGAGTATAGGCCAATACTGTAGACTGTCAGCCAAGATCTGGGTTGGTAGCACCATTGACTATATACACCAACTTGAATAGACTTCTCATAGCAATGGCATGTTTTAAACCAATTTATGAAGGAGTGGTCAATATATGGCGAACATAAAGGACATATGATAGGCAAATCAGTACTATCACTCTTTTTAATGAAGAATGAAACGTTTTATAACTGGTGAATCTGTTTATGTTGTGATAATGTGTTTTTGCGGTAAAACCGGCTGAATTATTATAACATCTATTGCAGCGCAAACTGGAACTGATGAGAGTTTGCCTCATGAGTTCCAACACAAACTTTTCCAAATTTTGGGATCAAACAAATGCGTTGGATGAGAAGTCTATTCACGTAGTGTTTATACCGTATATAGTCAATGATAGCATAAGCACCGGATGAACCAAAGTACATTTTAATCCATCTTTCTGTACCTGAACTTTTGAAATAACAGTTAAAATTTAATAATAAAGGTTAGCCTTAGTAAAATAATGTAGACCCTCAATAATTCTAACCATGATATTAAAAAACCCTATAAGTACGAACTTTCACTTTTTTCCTTTGAAAAAACCTCTTGTGCTGCATTTTAAAAATATAATATTGATAATTTGAAGGGTTTGTACAACTCATAATGGTAATCTTTAAAATTTGAATATGTGTGTTCTCGGGCCAGTACATTAAAAAATGTTACTTCTAATATTCAAAGTCATACTCATCAGTTCAAACTGTGGTATTGTAATCCTGTTCAGTTCAAACAATGATACCATAAACCTCTGCAATTGGACTTAATCGCGAAAAAAAAAAAAAATACCCCGTCGCAGCAGACCTGCGTACTCAGCGAATTTCCATTGGAGTTTTGGGTATATTTTATATTTTTCCATAAAACCCATGGGGATGAGAGTGTGTAATTTGGCCACCATATGGGTATTTTTGGTGAATATGAGTTAAACACTACCTAGTGAATGTACATACCAAATTTTATAAAGTTATGGTGTTATTTTCATTTTCCCCATAAACCCCATAGGGGTGAGTACGTAGCTTTGCCGCCATATGGGTGTAAGCAAATATAAGTTAAACACTTGATAATGAATGTACATACCAAATTTTATCAAGATATGTCGATAAATAAGCAAAGATGGAAGGTTTTGTTGATTTCCCATAAGCATAATATGGAAAACGTAGTTTTTTGATTTTCTCCATAACCATTTAAGCTAAGTAAAAAATTCAAAATACTAGATTGTTTGTTTTTTAAGCTCTTTTAAATTGTTTAAGTTAAAATTTTTGAATTGTATAAATTAAAGTTAAAAAAACCAAAAACCCATTTTTTATCCTTTTGAAACAAAAAAGTACCATGGTCCCGGTCTTAGTTCTTACCGTGACTACTACCGTAATAGCGTATTCCCTTATAGGGAAATTCGCTAAAAGATTTTAACGCTTTTAGAATTTTAAGATTTGATGCATACATCTCTAACACATTGACATTTGCTTTATTAACAGCATTGAACTAAATAAGGATATGTTTCTTTAATTTGAAATTAATTTGCAGTAACCTCTATATTCAAACCATCAGTATGCTTTGTAAATCTTGACACGTAGTTTACTGTTTACATGGTTATAGTGTGGGCGGTTTACGTGTTTCAGTCAGTAGTGGACAACTCATTCGACCACCTCAGTGCCATCTATCACCTGCTTGTTGATAAGATTGAGAGGAACAGCCGGTCCTCTTGCTGTGTCATCCCAAACTCTGTTCCTATCCACCAACAGCTGAGAAGGGCAAGCATTACCACAGGTAACTTGTAAACTCGTCACAGAGCACAACTCCCAGTAATAAGGATACTCAAAGCTTACATTTTGGTTCAATATTAAATATTGAATCTGTACTCATGGTCTGGGAAAGTAAAAATAGCACAACTATAAATGTGATTTTGACGTTAAATTACAACTAACAAGGTTTACCTTTTATTGTGACCTAATCCCATGAAAACCATGGGGTTTAGTTTGTAGGTTTGGCGCCATATGAGTTGTTTAAGTAAATATAAGTTAAACCCTACATACTAAATCTACACACCAAGTAAGCTGATGTGAGTAAAATCCTTCCTAATGGATGTTCATAGCAAATTTTATCAAGATATGCCATTGAATAAGCAAGATAGAAGGTTTTGTTGATTTCCCATAAGAATAACATGGGAATAATTTTTTGGATTTTCTCCATTTTCGCAAAAATAAAAATTCAAAATACTAAATTGTTTATTTTTTTATGTTTTTAAATGTAACGTCAACTTAAAAATTCGTGCCTTGACCTGTAGTTGATGTATTATTAAATAAAAATTTAATAACTGTGTACACCGTTATCATCTGTTCAACTCAACTTGATTTGATTTTTTTTAAAGTTACTCTTTTGAACATGAGAAAACATTGCTTTCACATTTCTAATTGATATTCAAATTTGTTGTGTCGGTTGTGTAACATTACCTAACGCTTGTTGCAGGCGTGGTGGAACGAGTAAATGAGTCTGATACCAACAGTCCACTCCTGATGTCCATGCCAACCATGCCGGCAATGCTACTGATGCAAGATTCACTTCAGCTTGAGAAGGTCAGTGTATACTAACAACGTATAACGATTGCCCTTTTTTCCGGGAAAGGTTTTTGCAGTTATACTATCAGTACACAGTTATAAGAACAGAACACACGACACAGCATTTATATTTTGCACACCGGATAGGTGAAAGTAGCAGTAGTGCTCTAGACTAGTCATAGATTAAGACTTTTATGTATGACGTGTCATATGTTATGTGTGAAGAAATCACAAGTATTTAAACTTTGTGTTGAGTAAACCATTTCATTTAATTTCATTTCAATTTTATTTTGTAAATTAAATTTACCTATGAATCGGGGGTGAATATTTCCTAAATTGGGGTGTAATTTAATAAAATAAAATAAAATTTATACTGGTGCTGTACATATATCTGCTACTGTACATAGTAAAGTATATGGCTTTACCTTTTTGAGTTAACTGGAGTTAATATTACTGAGTCTGTTGTTTACTTGATCTGACCTAACAACAGCTTTCAACGACAATCAGATTGCAGAAATTTGTTTAATAGTGATGGAACAGCATTAAATGACTGCTGATCGACACTGAAGACACTGAATAGGGGTGGGCGAGTATCAAATTTTTGGAACGAGTCGAGTCAAGTCGAGTAGTAAGTAGAATGAATGAATGAATGAATGAATGAAAAAAAGTGCTTTATTCGACAAATTCTCATTTATACAGTTCAGAACAGTTAAGTTATAACACTTACGAACAATGGTTATATATAACCGTCTGTCCGGTTGGCAAAACACGACAAAGTAAGGTACTTTAGTCTATAGGCTACATTCATGGTTTTACATAGGCTACTACGTGCTGAACATTAATACAACAACAAAAGAAATTAAAAATTACTCTTTCAAATACTGCCACAGGAGAATACAAAATCGTATAAAAACTAATATAAAATAACAGCATTTTGTTTTAATCTTTTATTTACCAGATTTAAAAATTAAATTCTTGGATCATTTCCCACCTATACCGCCAAGCTCCTTTAAGGTAATTTACAAATCTACGCCAATTCCTCCCGTTTAAATATTGATTAAATTCGATTTCGCTTAAAACGTTTTTCCCGAACCAAAATTTTCTAATTTGCGTCAATATCGGACAAACTGCAACAAAATGAAAAACTGTCTCATGCTCCTGAAAATTACATAAAGAACAATTGTAATTTTGCTCAATCCACGGCTTGAAATTCAGATCTATCAACTCCGATCTAGCTTTGATTGCCCAAGATATAACATCCGTATCGTTTTGACAAAGGGGACTCTTATCTCCAAGTTCAAGGTCAAGCGACAATAATTGTTTGTGATAGACAGATGTACGCGCGCGGCCTATACACTCGTCAAACCACTTTCCACGTAACAATTCCAGGGTTGCTTTTAAATCTGTTCCCACGTTTTCAGGCTCTTCAAAGTTTACAGTTAAATTACACTCTTGACCTAACACTTCCCATTTTTTGCACCAAAATATCCTTTTTGAAATGATTTGTTTGGCTAGAATTTTCGGTAATCTACTCGCAGGCATATTTAAAACTTTTAGTAAATAATTTATGTTTGTATTTAAAGTGTGAAAATATAATTTTTCAAATGAAGTTTCTAAATATAATACATAATTTGGAGTGTTGAACGGCAATTTAAATAACTTCTTAATAAAAAGTCTCTGGACCGATTCAATTGTGTCACTTTCAATAAAACCCCAAACTTGCGCGCCGTAACAGATAATTGCTTTTACTATCGCCTCAAAACAAACTATTTTAGAACCCAGCGGTACATTTTTGTTTTTTATTAAATTACTCCAAACTGAATTTATTGTGAATTTCCCCGAATTTGTTTTCTCCTTAAAGTGGATGTGCCATGAATTGAAACATGTGAAAGTAAAACCTAGATACTTATAGCTATTTACAATTTCAATATTTTCCCCTTTATACCACCACCTGTCGCTTGCCTTAAGCCTACCACCATTTCTGAAGACAATAACCTTAGATTTACCAAGGTTAACCTTTAAGTTCCAAGTGTCACAATATAATTCTAGGCTCCTTATCATGTGCTGAAGTACTGTAGCCGTCGGGGCGATGAGAACAATATCATCTGCGTAGAGGAGCATATTTACCTTATTTTCCCCAAATCTGCAGCCTCCCCCCACCGCTTCTGGCAAGTCATTGACAAACAAACTGAAAAGAGTAGGTGAGAGATTGCAACCCTGCCTCAAGCCTGTGTTAGTCAGAAAACTACTTGTGACGCCATCTCTACACCACACGCTGGTGCTAGTTTCACTGTAGTAACTTTTTAAGACATTTAATAAGCGTGACGAAATTCCAAGATTTGATAATTTGTAAATCAATGCCTTTCGATCAATCGTATCGAACGCTGAGCTGAAGTCCACAAAAAAACAATATAATTTTTCTTTCTTTTGCGTCAGTCTAAGATTAACCATGCATGACAAATTAAAAATATTACCGACAGTTGAGTAACCCTTTCGAAAGCCTGCTTAAAATTCCGATAAAATTTCGTTTTCAAAAACAAAATTTTGCAATCTATTATTAAGGAGACTAGTGAATATTTTACAAATGCAATTTATAAAAGATAAGCCTCTATAATTTTCAACTAAATTAATATTCCCTTTCTTGTGGAGTGGAAAAATGGTCGATTCTTTAAAGCTAGAAGGAACGGTTTCGCTCAAATAAATTTTATTATACACTGATAACAAAACATCCAAAAAGTTATCGGGGGCATTCTTAAAAAATTCATACGGGATCCTATCTAGCCCGGGTGCCTTATCAGTCTTAGCTGTTACTAAAACATTCCTTAGCTCGTCCCGTGTGAAACTACTATCTAATCTTTCATTCAAAACTAGGGGTTCCGCATAACTTATCGCACCTGCCAGGAGCGGGGGGTTGAGCAATCTTTTGAAATGCTCTTTCCATTCTATTGGAGATATATTTCCCACGGTCGTAAATGACTTTTTCTTTAAGGAGTTTATGGCACGCCACATCGTTTTACTATCAGAATTACAACTCAAATCATTGATTATTTTGTCATTGTAATCAATTTTTTTAGCTTCACACAATCGCTTGTATGAATTAACTTGAGACAGATACTTATTTTTTACCTCAAAACTATTTGTTTTTCGATATAAATTTAATAGCCTGAACATGCATTTCCTTTCAGATAAACATTCAAAATCAAACCAGGGTTGTTTATTGTTAAGACCATTCTTAATCCTAGTTTGCGACTTGTTTTTTGCGGATTTTAAAATACACTTCGTTAACTCAGCAATATTTTCCTGGTTATCATTTGAAAATTTTACCTCAGATAAATTTAATGTGATTCGCTCTTTATAATGCAAAAAGTCATCTCCTGTCCATCTTAATTTAGGTAACAAAGGCAAGTAAGTAGAATACTCGAGTTTCGAGTCGAGTCGAGTCGAGTAATACGTGAACATAAAAATATTGAAAATTGCCTTAAAATAACTAGTCTATACTCAAATATAAAAATATACTAGCCTACTATACTAAAAAAACTAGCCTATCCTACTAGGGCTAAAAAGATAACTTTAGTCCTAAGTTTAATTTGCTTAAAAACTGTGTGAAGGAAAAAATATTGGTTTTTAAATCGCTGATTATTAAAAAAAAAACTTAAGCTAAAAACTTGGTTTAGTAACAAAAGGGATTAAGGAATGTACAGAATAAAAGATTGAAAAGTTAGCCTCTAACCACCATTAAACGAAAAAAGAAAATCCCCTGTTACAGTTACTTACTTAACTTTTCACTTTCATATGTTTCACTTACTTTAAGATGTTACCAAATAAAAGATTTTCCCTATTCACAGTTTTTTGTGTTTGGAATATTAGGCCTACTTTGAGTCAGAAGCCTAGCCTAGACACCTGGATGCTACAGCTGAATCAGAATCACTAAATGTAATTGGTGGATTTAAATTGTCATTTTCAACTCTATCTACTTCCTTTGTCTTTGTTCATAAGACAATCTTCGCCACTCATTTTGTTTAGGAATTATTTTCACTTCTCCGAAATACTCAAGCTATGTACATATAATTTTCACTGTTTTGGAATTCACTTAATTCCCTCTACCATTTGCCGATTTGCCGTCTGCTAGAGGCAGAATGTCGCTTAACTGAGTAAAGGCTAGCTTTAGTGAACAGCCATGAAGCCTGTTTGTTAGGACTTAAAGGATCACAAAGAACAATAAATTCAATGTCTGTCTTATAATCAAATCAATTTTAGAGAAAAATATGTTTATTATCAATTAATAAACATATATTTTTGTGAATGCTGAATTAGAAAAATAACATACAACTATAAAATTGTATTACCATTGACTATTGATACTATTGATTTAGTATCTAAAGTCAATGGTATTACTCTGGCAATTTGAGGTTAGCCATTGGTAAACCTGATTGTTCATCTTCTTGAACTCTTCTATGTCTGCCGTACTATTCTTACTGCTAATGTCAACACATCTCTTTATTTTGTCTAAAGTTATTTGAATCAGTTTTAATTCATTGTTTTGATGCAATTAGATGTCAAATTATAATTGACTTTTAATTTTTTCCCCAGTGTTATGAAGGTCTACAAATGAATCATTTTATTAATCAGTAGCAATGTTGACTCTACCACTAACCGTGCCACTCGCGTGACAAGACAAAGAGTCCAGTCGTCAGCAGTAGAGTGCTGTCTGAGAAGCATCGTTAGAACCATTTTCATCGTCTTCACACCTATCTTTCTTTGGTCTTAAAATGTATCACTTTCACAATAAAAACATTTTACAATTTAAAGAAATGGAGTTTAAATAAATAGAAAAACATTTTAGAAATGCTATATTTTAATTTAATAACTACTCGACTCAACTTTAACAAGTAGTCACAAGTACTCGCTCGAGCTTCGAGTATCAAAAAATACTCGACAGATACTCGAAAACTCGAGTACTCGCCCACCCCTATTGAACATTGTAGCGAACATTGTAGTATTGTTTATTACTGATGGCCAAATTGCAGGAAAGGGTGCGCAGTAGCGAAAGACTTGCATCTAATGACTGTAATTCCATGTAGTATCACACAGAGAACACAGACTGAACTTACTATCTTGTATTAACCTTTTTTGTATAATAGCATTAGGAATATGACAATTCGCCTGTCTGAGGGAAATTCCCTATTGGATGTAATGCGATGTAATGAATAAATAAATAAATATCGACGGACGCTACAAGTAAAAATGTTATTTAAGCAGGGATGGGCAAGTCAGTAGACACATGATTGAGAGCTACAGGCCCGCAAGGAAGGAAAAAGTTACCCAAATTGTAGTTTTTTTTTTAGGAATTTACTTCATTGGCGGTGAGGGTGAAGTTGTGCTCTGAAATTTTGAAAGAGCGATTGTTTTCTAAAATGTTCCTTGACCTTTTTAGAAACAACTCAAATTTAAAATTATGGTAATTCTCTTAGTCAATAATGGGTAAAGACACACTTATAATCCTGTAATTATTACCTGAATGCCCAGGTAAGCATTCATATAATAAGATTGAATGGATTACTACAGAAAACGAAACAAACTTCTTTCAATAACATTTGTAGATTTTAAGAAAGCTTACGATTCCATCCACAGACCATCATTGTTAAAGATTCTCAGACATTTCAAACTCCACCCAAAATTAATAAAACTTATAGAACTTACCTTGACAAATAGCTTCAATAAAATTAAATTTAGAGGCGAAATATCAGAACCTTTCCTGGTCAAAACTGGTTTGATACAGGGAGACGGCCTTTCATCACTTCTTTTTAACTGTGCACTTGAATACATTATGAGGCTTAAAACAAACCCAAAAAATATTACTGTTGGAACAAAAAAAGATGACATAAAGTTAAACTGTTTAGGATTTGCTGACGATCTGGCTCTTCTAGCTAATCCAAGAAACCAAGCATCAAATAAAATCACTTCAGGAAATAGCCCAGAGCATGGGCCTAAAAATTTCTTTTGAGAAAACAGAAATAATGTTAACAAAACCACCATTGGTTAACAAAATCAAAATTGGAGAACATTGCATCAAAATTGTAGAAAAATTTTAAGTACTTAGGTGAAGTTAAAATATACAATCTGAAAGAAAATCCATCATGGCAAAATAGAATTAATAAATTGATCAGAATGCAACATATTACTAAAAACACATACAACAAAAAATGTCTATCAATAGCAACAAAATTGAAACACTACAAAGCAGTCATACTTCCACAAATAACATACGCAAGTGAAACTATATTTAAAACGACCAACACTGTAGCAATAGATGAAATACTGAAAATAGAAAGAAGAATCATCAGAACATGAATAAACAAAAAATATCAAAAAGGTAGAGTTTGGAGACTGGCCTCAAATAAAACTGCATATAAGGAAATAGAGCCATTGACAAGTATAATTAAAAAGAAAAGAATTTCATTCATTGGACATCTTTTAAGGACACCGGAAAATAGGATAAGTAAGAAAATAATTGACAAGTTGTGTAATAGCAAGAGTGACTTTAGGTGGATTACAGAGATTAAGGAGGACATGAGAAAATTGCAAATATCATTAGAAGATTTGGAAAATAAGTCAGAGGCGCTCGCAGTACTCAAAGACAAAAATATCATCCTGCCAATAGGAGCAAACAATCAGAGACAAGGAAGAGTGGTTTCGGAAGAAGAAAGAAAACAACGGTCGGAAAGAATGAAGAAGTATTGGGCGGACAAGTAGAAGAGACAGAATTTAAGAATAACCTGACCATTATATTGACTTAAGTGGTCCAATGCTGGCCATAAAATAAAATAAATAAAAAAAATTCTGTAATTCCGGATTTTCATATAATAAGTTAGAATAAAGCTGTAATCATGTTTTCACAAAAGTTATGTTCAATTACATCAAACCTCTGATGTAGCATGTTGTCCAGATGAGTTCATCAATATTGAACAATTCATCATGTGGTTTATATCTATCATGATCAATTCATTTAAAGTCAGTGTCTCATAGCATTCATTCGTCAAATATGATTCTTTTCATACCCTGTTCCCTTGTTAATAAGCTTTTGTATTTATAAAAAATATCTTTACCCTCCTTAAAAATACATCTGATTCCAACGTTGGTGTTTTTACATGTGCAGTTTGAGGACTTGGATATTGGTGAGACGGAGACATCAGAGGAGAACAGCAGCAAATTGAGGTACGAGGACAAGTCGCAGTACCACGTTACCATGAGACGGCACACTGTCGGTCCGGGAGACTGCACACATGAACAGGTATGGCATCCCTTTGCAATAGCTATTTGTGTAATGATTTCCTCAATTGAATTAGTAATTATTCACAACAGAGTTCATGGTAACATGCTGGAGGTCTGCGGTTATCCGAAAATTCGGGTAACTTCGTTCTTATATCCATTTGATTTGAGTAATTGTGTGAACCCGAGTGGTCGGGCGGGTTTGATACGTCACGGGCTTTCTTCAGGTGGGCTTTTATTTGAAGTCGGGTCTGGCGGGTATCTAATACCCGAATTAAATCGGGTTTATGGTATCCGACATGACATTGAAAACAAACTTGGGTGTTGTAACTATTTTTTGCCTAAGTTTCTGAATTACAATGTTCAGGGAATATGATATGACAAATAATGACAACTGTAGTTAGTCAGCAAAGAAAACTCTCTGTCTGACACGTGGAGACTAGGCATTTTTCACACCCGCTGTTTTATACTTTGGTTATATCAGGGTGTCATAACTACTGAGCCGGACAAGCAGGAATGATATCTTAGCGCACAAGTTGCGACCCTCATACGTGAAAATGAGGCGTACGGAAGAAGCTAGTGGTCTCTGGTGCCTAGACACTTAAGCAATATTGTTTTGCTGATGATTTAGTTCAACATATTTCCCGTTCCATTAATAAAGAAATAACATTTTTATCATGAAAGATGTTATTTTACGTAGGTACATATGTATTTATAAGTACACATATACTATTTTATGTCCAAATAATATTAAACATTATTTAACCACTTGTTTTGGGTCTCGACTCAAGTAGCGCTAGAATACTTTTCTCACTCTAACTAAAAAGAAACTGCCCAGTGTCGTGACTGACTCACAGACTGTGCCAAAGCCAATACTGTACCCAACTGTATAAACCGAAATCAAGGCAGCAGTCTCGTCGGTACTTATACTAGTTACATGATAACCGGTAAACAGCAAGAGTAAAACATTTTACTAAGTAAAAAAGTCTCTATATATATAAATGTTTGTAATATTTTTACAATACAAAATTTATCAATAGAAATATAATCTATATATTAATAGGCAAGCATGTTTATTTTCCTCCTTTTTTCTCAGCTTGTGTACATCGTATGAGGAAACCTCATATACCAATAGAAAGGTGTTGTCCTGTAGAATCGTATTTTAATTTACATTGGTTCCCAGGGCTATGCCCCAGAGGTTTTCAAAATTTCAATGTTAAACTTATGTTGTAATAGCAAGTGCTATAAAAATTGGAAGAACATATTATGTTTCATTGGGAAAATATTTTTCCAACTAATTGGGTCCTAATCAACTGAGAGTTTGGTCAAATATCAACCAGTCAATATTATCTCTCTAGTCAATATTACTACATAATTGGTTTCATTGCCAAATTATTTCTCATCACTCAAGCAAACTAAACAATAAGACTCCTTTCTGGCAGGCTATCCTCAATCACAATATCAATAATCACCTGAAAGGTAACTTTACATGCCAAACCTTGTTTTTGCATAACGTTGCAGCCACAAAATAAGGTGGGTGAGTTGCCACATAATGAGAACATAATGAGTTGAATAATGAGATGTTGCCACATATAGGACCAAGAGATGCGAGAGATTGTCGAAAATTGTGTACTTTGGCGCACAAACTGTCAACTCTGATCATCCGGCATTGCTTAAGCCAAGTGTTGAGCCTACATTTTATAAAAAAGATATAAAAACTGTATGGAGTAATAATACAGACAAAAACAATCACATAAATAGTAAAATAAGAAAAAGAACAAATAGTTTATATTATTTCTATAAAAAATATTTATTTGTTCCGTAATACAATTACTAAAAGTTTTAACCTAGTCTGTTAAACGTGGACATTGTCACATCATGCTTCAGTCAATATGCCATGGCGCTCAGCACCTTGAATCCCAGTGTACTTAACTGCTGTGGCAGGGTTTTTGAGTTATCCAGAATTCCAGGTGTTTGAAGTTTTGGTTTGCGGGACTCTATTTTATTTTTAAAATGAAGACTGAAACATGGCAACGTTGCAAAATCATTCACCTGCCTGATTCAGTGGCGGCTGTGGCTGTAATTGTTGAATACATTTTTTTTATATGAAACCTTTTCTACGCTTGTTCTACACGTTTGATGATATTCATTATAATTAACATCTCCAGTAATACAATTTCTTTTACTAAAGTGTCAGTTTGTGAAGGTTCTGTATAGCTGACTGTTGTGGTCCCCAGGTTTTGGAAGCCCACTACATGAAGCAGGGTGGCCACCAGCTGAACATCTTGCCCAACACCAACCTCCCCCAGAACATTCCCCTGGTGCAGTACCAGCCCCCTCACAACTTCACCATCAAAGACCAGCACTTGCTCAAGCCACCGCCTGTTTTGGGAGCCAGTGAGTTGCTAATAGTAGTATATCCTGTCACTTCATTTGAAATACGTTCTATGAGAATTCTATTCAAATATGGTCATTGCTTGAACGTAAATAAATTCACTAAAGTTCTCCACAGTTGACCAGATTCAGAAATTTAGTCTAACGTAGTAAAATGCTGCTAAACCGGAATTCTTCTAATGTAAAATGCATTTAATTATGAATTTATAAACAACAGCAATTTACTAAATAGTTTTATAAAGTAATTTTTTTTACCTTTCCTTCAATCGGGTTTTTTTTTCTCAACATATTTCAATCTGGCCAAATGTCATGCAGTTTGAAAACTTGACTGACCAGGGGGTTGGTCATCAAAACACGAAGTTCAGTGTCATGTTCATTGCCATTAATTATACACCAAAGTGTGTGTCTAGTTAATGATTTTTTTTAACTTTAACTAGCCTTTAGAACTAAGCCCTTTAGGCCAGTTAGGCACGTGATAAGTGTATCATCAATTATTGTTCACTTATGAGTTTCATTCTTTGATAGTGATATATCTTTTACAGCTTTATTTACAGCTATATTACTTTGTTTAGTTGTATATTTGATCACTTTGTCATCACAAGAGATTTGATAGTGTTATTTGTCTTTGCAGTGGGTGGTTTCGGACGAAGGGCGTCAGACGGAGGCGCCCACCTACAGAGCTACTCCCAGCGAGCCGTCAGCCAGCCAGGCAGTCAGGAGGAGCTCAAAGCTGTGAGTCTCGTCTCGTCTTACTTGGCGGTCATATCATTACTCTATTGTATATGGATTTAAATTTTGATTTCATGTTGATTGCTGATGTGAAACAACATTCACTTTTATATAGGTCATTAGCTACCTTTTCCGGTAAAAAAATTTATTTTAAGCATAAAAATACTTTTAAGGAAAAACATTATTGTTATTTATTTTTGTTTTATGTAAAAGTTATTTATAGGTAAAACTAGAGAAGCTGAATGAAGTTTTAAAGCTAGTTGACTGATTCCATAACATATCTTATTTGGTAGTCCGCAATAATCCACAAATTATTATAAACTTTTTTATACCTGATTGAAGTGTGATTGAACTGTGTATTCTTTTAAATATTTATTATTGTTAAAGTATGTAATTTTATATTGTCATTGTACTTGCTTTTTTATTACCTTAATTGTTCTAGTGTATTTCGTATTAATAATTTTTAGCATTGTATTTAAAAGTTTTGCCTTTGAAAGAAAATAAAAAAACATGTGTGTGTTTAGATTTTTTTCAATAAACATACCTTTAGAACAAAGTTCTTTGAAATTTTTGTATTTAATCATAATTATAAAGAATATTTAAGTAAACTGCTCTGCGTTCAGTAAATGTTGATCCATAATCTCCGTTTGGGGAAGGTAATCTCTAAAGTCTAATTAGGAATGTTGTGTGTGTCAGCTGCAACCCGGCAGCCCGGCGCTGGCACAGAGATCGCAGCCCATCTCCAATTGTGCGGACACCGGACAGCTGCATTGTTCTCCTGACCCCTCCGACGCCAATATGGAGGAGATGTCTCCGGATGTCTATGCCGTTGCCAGGTGATGATCCCAATCAAATTGTTACTTCCACCTACAGTGGATGCCCGATTATTCGAGGCCCAATTAACTGAGCCTCCGGGTTAATCAAGAATCAAGAATAAAAAGCAAGAAGAATATTGATTATCTTTAGGCTTTTGTTAGATCATGCAGTTGATTTATGGGAATATTATTGTGGCTAACTCTAGGAATCGTTAACCAAGCTATTCCTAAAAAAATCAAAACAAAACTCCTACAGTTACAAAAATTAAGAAGTTGATTTTATTTATAGCACGTGCAATATATTAAATTGATTATCTTTAGGCTTTTGTTAGATCATGCATTTGATTTATGGGAATATTATTGTGGCTAACTCTAGGAATCGTTTGCCGGTGCCTCTCAAAAATTTAATACCGCGATCCTGGCCTACTCCAAAACACTTATTATCAGCATACAGCACAAAGTTCAACTATCCAATGCCTCATATTTATAATAAGGAGAAGGGAGAGATGAAAGACATGGGCTGCGGAAGGGGTCTATTTTATAACTTTGTCTTTGAGTCAGTGGTTGACAAACAATGAACTTCCTCCCGGCCTCCGTGCACCCGTGAACAATATTAAAGAGTTGAGAGAGCATTATCAGATGTCTCCATAATTACTTTAAGATGTCAAAAATGTTTTATCATCAAAATATACAGTGTTTGTACATGTCAAAAATACTAATAATAATAGGGATGGACGGGACCGGAAATTTCGGGAAAATTTTCGGGAGCAAATATTCCTGATCATCGGGCGGGATTTTTTTTTTACTCGGGAATTTATCGGGTCGGGAACTGCCGAACGGCGCGGCGGCCGCGTTCGCGGCCGGCGATCTCGGTCAGCGATCGCGGTCGGCGTTCTCGGCCGGCAAGGCGGTCTCGGCCGGCGATCTCGCTAACGAGGAATGGCACAAATACACGCGGCCACATTCCACGGACGCCAGAGACGATCTATTGTTCAGCTTATCTATTGTTCGACCTCCGGCAGTAATTTATTCAAGAGGAGTGTTTCTTGTTCCTATAGTTTGTCCATCGGAACTTGGGGTCTGGGCCCCTGGCTACCTGCGGCCGACCCGGGTCGCTCCCCCGTCTTTATAGTCCTTGCGCAGCTGTTTCAGTGATGAGTCACCTACTGGCATCACTGTTGCTCTCTTTAATATTTTTACGCGTGCCCAAATATCATATTTATTTTAATATATTTGAAAAGTTCGCATAAAAATAAGAAAAATGATACCAAACACGACACAATTATGTTAATGATAAATCAGGATTTGTTAATAAATATATCTAAAATAAACATTGTTTGGAAACATAATTGTGTCGTGTTTGGTATCATCTTTCTTATTTTTATGCAAACTTTCCAAATATATTAAAATAAATATGATTTTCAGGCACAGGTAAAAATATTAAAGAGAGCAACAGTGATGCCAGTAGGTGACTCATCACTGAAACAGCTGCGCCAGGACCAAAGACGGGGGAGCGACCCGGGCAGGCCGCAGGTAGCCAGGGGCCCAGACGCTAAGTTCCGATGGACAAACTTTAGTACAAAATGCTACTTTCTGAACCAATTTTCGTAGAAAACTAGGGGATGACTCATTTGATTCATCTAATTCTTACAAATTAAACAAAATGTTAACCAAAGTTGTGTGACTTTCCAATCAAAGGGAAAATGACGAAGTATTGTTAAATAAATCAATCTTTAATTGAATTACTGTTTTATAATGTTAAAAGCGTCTTATTATAATTTGATATAATTTTTAAATGTAAAACTTCAAATCCCATTAAATATATATTTTTTTAATTAAACATTACAAATACATTCATTAGATTTTGAGGTTCACAACATCACAACTGTAAACTTTTATTGTTTTTTATTGATTTTTTCATCATACACTCCTTTTTTTAAATACCAAAAATAGCTAAATGAATACATATAAATAAAAATAATTAGGTCTAATAGTGTATATTTTCAAAGTTCAATTTTTATGATGATCTCTAAGTAAGAACCTGTTTCAGTTAAATCATTAAGTATAGAAAATGAAAAAAATAAACATTTCTTGGGGTTATAAATGGCGTTGGTTTGTTAAAACACTTCATTCCTTATTGTTAATATTTATCATAATTTCAATTTGTTGCTTTTTGTTCTTTTTTAACTGAGGAGGCCTTAGGCCTATTTATTTAATACAGTTTTGTTTTCTTTTCAATTTTTCCAATTGTTTTAATCTATATTTTTATGTACGTAATTTTTCTTTCCATTCTTTATAGAAAACGTTTAATTTCATTCAAAAAAACTTTTATAAAACTTTTGATGGACTTTTTTTATATGTATATTGTTTAGTGATTTGATTAAATTTTTTTGGTTACAAGAAAATTTATACTTTATCCTTATCTCATTGTATACTGCAAATATAAAAATTAGATATTTTAAATCTTTTCCACAAAAGGAGGTTCTTTGTAACTTATAGTCTACAAAAACAAGTGGAACAATTTGGAAACAGAACCAGTTGATATTTAACATTAATTTGTCTTTATACAACATTCAGATAAAAGTCAAAACGAATATTTCCCGATAGCATCGGGAAGAGCAATCCCGTCCCGATCCTGTCCCGAAATTGGACGGGAAATAAAAATTCCCGTCCCGAACTAAAAATCCATTCCAGCCCATCCCTAAATAATAACAACAAAAATCAACAAATATCCTCCAATTAGTACATAGCCCCCGTATTGTCCCTTATCCGAGGTGGCCCCAAATAAAATTATTTGGTGGTCCCAATAAAATTACCTCGGATACAATAATACTACATGTTTTTTTTCTTTTTCTTTTTTTTAATTCAGTACAAGTGACTCCTATACGAGGGTGGAATACATGAGCAAAATTTTGTGAGTGTTCAGTTTTATTAACCTAAAAGTAAAATCCAAGATACTCTGATGAGTATCTTTTGAGTAATGTGAAAAGTGTTAGACTAAAACATCATAGAAGTAATCTTAAAAATACAAAAATGAAACCTCACTGATCCAACACATTAATGCAAAATGTAATAATTGGATAAAAAATATTTATATTACCTTTGGCACATCAAATTTCGCCAATGGGAGGCATACAGCTCTGATCGGAAACATGCTTCTTACAAATTCTTCTTTCTTCAAATTTCTTTTTTCAAATTCTTGTCTAAGATGTCAAACATCCATTCTTGTTTTACCAAAATATACTTAAAAGGCAATTTTAGCAACAGTATAAATATTTCCTTTTTTTGGGTGCATCAGGTACATGCAGGGCAGAGGCAGCATGCAGAGACATACGTTGGGCTCCAGCGAGGAGGCACAGAGGAAGCAGCCGCAGGGGTCGCAGGCCGCTCAGCCACGCACACGGCGCAGTGGGCTGCTCACCGTCATGGAGCGGCCGCCCGGTCAGTCCACAACACCAACACACTCACTCACTCACCCTATCAACCAAGCTCCTTTTTATATTCGTTTGATTTCATTTTTGCAAAAGAATCTCTCATTCTGATTTATTTTCTTTATGAATAAGCCAGTTAATTTATTTTATTTTCCAACATAGGAACTTTTTCAACAGTTGCTTGATAACGAGATTTAAAAAAATGTCTTTGAAATAAATTTAAAAACTAATATTATTAGTTAATATTTTACTATCAAGTTGTGTTTTAAAGTTTTTCCTGTAAAAAGTTAATACCTCATCAAAAAGGAAAGTAATCAATAGAAATGCTAACTTTGAAGACTGCGCTAAAAATAATGTTTTTTATACGTGTAAAATTTCTTAATTATTTTGTTCTGGACTGAACCTGTGATATACAGAATGTCCTGAACTCTCTGGAACCCTTTTGTACATTATTTTGTTCCTTGCATCGAGACAAGAAAAAACATTATACAAATAGGGGTCCATCGTTAAGCCGCTAGCCGCCATTTTTTTTACATCATTTTTATTTCTGTAATGGATGGTTCTATTCAGTTCATTTTTTGTATGAATCTCTATCATACCAATGTACATTTTTTAGAACAAAATAATTTTTTTCCACTGTATATTTTCAAAATGGGGGCCATTTTAAAATTTAAAACCCAAATATCTTTAAATTAATAAATTATCTAAACAATGGTACCAACCAAGTTTGTAAGGATCTGATAACAAATAATGGAGGTATTGCGATTTTTTCCATGAAAACATTGATTTTGCATTAAAATTAATGCAAATTAAGCCCATATTAACAAAAAAATCTCAATAACTCCATTATATGTCGTTAGATCCTTACAAACTTGGTACCATTGGTTAGATAATTTAATTTGGCAACTTTTTTGTGTTTTGTAAAATTTTTTTTAAATTACCGGTACCAATTTTGATATATCTGAGTTTGAAAATTTAAAATGGCCGCCATTAAAAAAAAAATATTTAGTGGAAAAATTAATTTTTTCCTGAAAATATACATTGGCATGATAAAGATTCATACAAAAAAATGAACTGAATACAGCTATCCGTTACGTGAATGAAAATTATTATGTGTAATAAACAAAGTGGTGGCTAGCGGATTAACAAAGCTTTTTAGACCCCTATTTGTATAATTTTGTTTTCTTGCCTCGATGCAAGGAACAAATATTCAAAAGGATTCCAGAGAGTTCCGGGACACACTGTATATTTTGTCCGTCTGAAAAAATTGAGTATTGTCAAGTCAATCGTTTAAACTTGTGGTTTATCTCATTTTCATTATTTGATTTTGTTTTATGAGTAGTTTTATTTTTCCTTTTCATTTATTTTACTTATTGTAGACTTAACAAATCACAGATTTTCATTGAGGGTAAGTAGTAAGTTTGCAAATAGCATGTAGGAACTATTTATTTGTTACCCGCATGCAAACACTAAATGTTGTTGTTTCATTTAGTTTATTTAAATTATTTCTTTTTGAAAGTGTGCTTCCACCTGTTACCTTATCAATCAAATACATTTTTTCTGTGTAAATTCTGTTGTTTATTTTGTCCCTTATATTACTTCTAATTATTCTTTTTTAGTCCCATTATTTTTTTCCATTGCAAATTAAGATCCAACAATATTGTTTTGTTTTATATCTACATGAGCTGTGGATATTTTAGTTTCCAAGGTCTGGTCAGTATGGAAGCACACTTGGTTGTTGTGTAGTACGTATGTTACACTGTGTGTGCATGTAGTAATTAGTCCCGAGCTGGTGCAAGAGGTGGAGTCGCGTATGAACCGGCAGCACACGCCTCCGCTGCTGCCCGTCGTGGCAGCTCCCTCCCGCTCTCGGCTGCGGAAACAGCAGATCTCCGCTTTGCCCACTGTGCAGGAGACACAACGCTCAGGTACAGCATCAGCTGGGTACATCATACATCATCGTAACAACTTCTTCATTCAACAGCAACATAATCTCTCAGAAGCTCTAGTTAGATATAACCTTGTTATGAGTGAAATCTTGGATTTGCTTTGATTAAAGACGGCAATCTTTTCATTCTAAAACTAATCTTTACATGGTCAAAGGTACGATAGGTTTCATAAAAAAAATAAAAATTACAGTTAATTATCCTTGCTAATTGGGACCAGGGGTGGTTCGGATAATGAAATTGTTCAGATAATCAAACAGAGATTATATACTTTTTATAACCACTGTAAACAATGATTGTTTTTAATTAAAAAATACTCTCAAATAATCCATAGGCTTTGATATAAAAGAGATCAAAACAAAAAATAGTACACATTTCTTTGTATTTATCGACATTTGTGCTATGTTTACTGTTTTGTCATATGCATTTTATTACTGAACACTGAGCTAGTAAGTTGTATAGGGGTTCAGATAATTAACTGTTAAATGTCCATAATTTACGGTTGGATAATCGACTAAATACTTTACACACACACATGCCTTGGTCTTAATCTTACTAAAATAGCATGGAGGCCAATAGTAGTTCTGTTATTCTGAACTCTTCTGTTGATAATGTTGAGTTCAGTTTAAGTCAATAATAAGACAAAATATGAATGGGACGTGTAAAAACATATTTACTGATTAACTTGTCATATATAAATAATTTCCAGCTTTATTTGCCTCATAAAACCTACCAATATCTTATATTCAATCTGTCTTTGATTTTAATGAAACAGATAAATTGTGTTTAGGGAAGTAAACCAGATTTTGTTATTGTACAGAGACTCATTTTGTCATCTGGTGATAAAACTAAACTTGAGTCAGTCGCGTATGACATTAACGATTTAGTTTGCTTTTTTGTTACGCACAAACATGTCACTTGTAACATATGAACCAGCTCACATCCAAAGGTAAGATTGCCCTGTAGAATATCATTCACTGTTTTTCTGTTTCATTTTATGCATGATAATATCGGTTTTACTAAAAGCTAGTTGCATGTTAGTGTTGAATGTTTTTACCTAAAATAACACTGTTTTTACTGTAGCAATTATATTCATTATTAGTATCACATAAAATTCAGTACAGTGGGCTCCATCTTAACCAGTTACCTCGAGACCGGGCGTCGGCCGGATAACGATTTGGCCAGTCAAACCGATGTACATTTAAAAACACCAACCTAAAATGTATGAAGCATAAATGGAATTATGACTTGAAAAAAACACTCTTTTGTTACTCTATATAATTTATATATAGCTAACATCCGACACCCATGAAATCCACGACTAAACTAAAATTGATTTGTTTCCTTATGTGTACTGAATCAAGCGGTCCAAACGCTTTCACTTCCGGTGGCATGCACTTTCGTCCAGGACAGTTAATTTTAATTTGTTTTGGAAGGTCAATACAGTATGATATATACTACCATTGAATTGAATGAAACAATAGATATGAAAAAAACGTTTCCAGCAAAACACAGCCGGTTAAAGCGATGTTGAGATAAAAAATGGCCGGTTAAAAAGATGGTGTTTTTGTGCCCCGGTAGGCCGGTCAAAAGGAGGCCGGTTAAGAGGGAGTCTATTGTACAGTCAACTCCCGATTATCCGGGGGCGGGTAAACCGGGTTGCGGATTAACCGGGGTCACAAAACATCAATTTCAATTTGATTTATTTTCTCAGTTTTGACAACAATACCATCATTTATCAATCTTATTGTGTTGAATAAGTATCTTCACTAATTATTATTTGATTTGTCAATGAAAAAAGCAATGAAACACAGAAAATAATTTGTAAATTATTTGGTGGCGTAATTGTGATCGTAGTCATGTCGCCAGGGAGGAACGAGTCAGCGTAATGGCGGGTATGACCTTGACTACTAGAAACAACTGGTCGCCCGCCGGGATGAGCTAAAAATAGAAACCAAGAAAGGTCCTATTTAGTTTCCAGTTCTGTCTAATTTTCACTCTAATTCGTCTGCTATTCAGTGACCCCTATTAATTTTAAGTTATATCATACTAAACAACACATTTCAAAATGCATTTGTTTTGCATTTCAAGAAATTTTTGTTAAAGTACCGTAACATTAAAATTTTAATTGGCAAAGTTATAAATTTATTAGCCTAATTCAATAATTAGCATACATTTTGAACAATTGGTTGTTCTAACATTTTTACCAATTAAACAAAAAGTCGAACCATCACTTGTTTTTGTACGCGCTCTTATCTTGAATAAATTATCCCAAGCGACCCTCCCCCCTCACCCCACCCACCCATCCCGGCTGGCTGACGATGCCAAACAATAGAACACCTGTCCTTGGTTTTTTGTCCACGTTGGACTTTTTTATTGTGTTCCTTGTTCGTTCACTCAACTAGTTATGTTTATTCATTCCAATAAGGATGGGTCAATAAATAATAATAAAAATTGGAAACCCGCGGACTCTAGTTAAAACTTGTTTGTTTATTTCGTGTTTTACTTAATTTATTGAACTCTTTGTTTTAACCGTGGTTTTGGGTTATCCGGGACCCTTCAACCAGTCATTACCCCGGATAATCGGGAGTTGACTGTACATAGTAAAGCTTTGATTTATTTATTGTTTCCCTTTAGTTAAGTTTATTCAAAAAATTGAAATAGAAGTTTTTTCAATAGGTTCTACGCAACGATGCAGGACTGCTTTAGAGACAGTTTCATCCAAAAAGGCTAACCTATGCCATATCTTTATGTCTTGGAACGTCTTTCAGTCAAACTGTTACTTCAAGAACCTTTATAATAAAGTTGATAAGTTTTGTTATTACATTTGTCCTGTTGTTATTATTGAATATTTTTATTTTATTTTAGGTGTATCTACGCCAGTGGCATTTTTTAACGTTTTGACGGGGAACGGTCCAAACCCCAGTCTTGTTACTATCTAACATCGACCAGTTGTTAGAAAGCATCATTAATTAATAGCCCAATGACAAATGGCAACTGGGTCCAGAATCGAACTTTTAAAAAGCTACTAACTTTTCTCAGGAGGATCGAACCGGCAACCTTTGGATTCAAAGGCGAGCACTATAGCCACTCAGCTACCCAGCCAGTTTAAATATTTTCACCATTTGCATTACGAAAACTCAACAATACATTTGTGAAACTTGCAATGATTTTTTATGTTAATAATAAGTACTGACCCAAGACTGAATGTTAGTTATCTAAAAAATACAGCTTACATTTATCTGCTTTTGCGTTGTTGTGCAGTTATATTGTTCAGTTTAACTCCTATATTTTAAACTAGGTTTGCTTTTATGCATTATTATTTTTGTTCATAAGGAAATTCTAAATTTTTGTTGGGTTTGGCAAGAGAACACTCATTGTATAGAGGGTGGTAATAATTATAATTTTTCATCTGGTTTTTGGGCATTTTTATGAAGGTTAAATTAGTTAGATTCTAACTTATAGATGTATAATACATGTAAAATCATTTTTAAAAATAGGATGAAAAAATGGTTGGTGTTTTTTCATGAAAAAAAATAGTTTTAGTTTTTCATATCTTTCAACAAAATTTCATAGTATGTTTTGTGTGACAGTGGGGCGTGAGGGGCTGAAAGATGTGACCAGCCTGCACCTGCCGGGGGAGAGGTACAGTCCGGTGCGGAGGGCCAGTGTGGGCAGTGCACACTACGCGGCCGACACCTCGCTGAGGGAGCTGCAGATGGAGCATCAGCAGCTGCAGCAGCAACAGCAGGTGAGGGCAAAGACAAAATTATATTTATTTACATATACATAGAGTACAGTAATGGCGTCAGTATTTCAGTTTCCTTTGTTAGACTGACTTCTTCGCTCCAGAACTGACTTCTTCAACAGAGTAGAATTCTCCCTGCAGCAGCCAGTTAGAGATTCATTGAAGGTCCTGTTGCCTTTCTGTTGTTTCAGTTCAGGTGGAAGGGTGTTGAAAAGTTTAGATTCGATTTAGGTAGGTTTTTTCTTGTAGCCAGTTAGATGATGTGTGGGAAGTCTGTAGTTTATTTTGTTCCTATTGTTATGAGAGTGAGCCTCTGAAAAGTTGGTGAGTCCTTTGTTGGCTACATGCATTATTACCTCGGCAATGTACAGGTTAGCTACTGTTTGCAGTTTCAGCCTTTTGAATTCTCCCCGGCAAGAGCCATGAAAACACAAGTTCGCCATAATTATGATTGCTTTTTTTGAAAGAGCAATACCCTATGTAGGTTTCCCTGAGATGAGAACCCCTAAACAATTAGCCAATAGCGCATTTGCGACTCAAATAGTGCATAATAAGCTGTTTTTGAAGTTTCTGTGTTGTTAATGTGAGTTGTCTGATAACATATAGAGCGGGTGATTCCGAGGTATTTAGCCTCTTGAGATGCAGAGATGGTCGGGTAATGCGAGAGCATTTTTTCTCTGTGGGCCAAAGAAGAGCTGTTGTGTTTTTTCTTCATTTAGTACCAGGTTGTTTTCTTGGCTAAATTGTTTAGTCATGCTGGCTGCAATATTGGCAATGACTTACAACTGTTAAACATTCTTGTGGGAAACAACAAAGGCAGTGTCATCAGCGTAGAGGAATGCCTCATTAGCTACTATGTGACAGAGGAGAGGTACAGTCCAGTGCAGAGGGCCAGTATGGGCAGCACACAATATGCGTCCCACACCTCGCTAAGGGAGCTGCAGATAGAGCATCAGAAGCTACAGCAGTTGAGGATAATCAATCTAAATACTAAATTCTATTTCAAAATTTACAAAACTAGTTCTAAATATTTTATGTGTACAGAGGTACGATCCTGCAGAGATGCAACTACGCCATTGCCTGGACATGCAACAGATGAGAAACACACCACTGGGCTCCCCCTCCCCCTCGCCACCTCACCAGACCATCAGCGGGGGTGTGTCACCTCTTACACCCGCAGGTAATGTGGAGATTACCATCAGATTTGATGGTGATGGGCATCGAAAGAACTTATCCTTGGTAGAATTTTCGTTAATAAGTAAAGTTCTGCTTCACCTTTTTAATTTGATGCTAACTTAGGCCAAGTCCCTCTCAAACAAACCAGATGATGTACCTAAGAATGTCAAAATAAAACTTATAATTTATTTTACACAGAATATTTTTTATATCAAATTACAATGAAAACTGCCAATTGCTAAGTTGTTTGATTTTGTGATATATTGCACACAATATATCACAGAGATGCTTTAAGATAGCATATGTAATATACTAGGGTCATCCCAGTAATTTCCAAAACCAGCTAACCAAAGACATAGGCCTAACTGCTGAGACCAGTTTTAGGTTTAAAACTAAACTTTAAACAACACCACTTTTAGATAAAAATTATATAGCATTTGTTTTTGTTTCAGAAATTGCTAATTGATAAGAAAGTACTTGTTATCTTTCATTCTTGTTTTCTGTTAGTAAAAGTTTTTATTAATTAATATTGGCATCCCAGTGTATAAAGAAATTAACTGAGGAATATTGGTTATTCTGAATGTTTTGATCTGTTGGTTGTAGGGTCACCCATCCACTACTCGGGCCAGGGCAGTCCGAGCAGGTTCATAGACGCGACTGGCAGCACTACCTTGACACAACACCTGCAGAGGCTACAGCTACACCAGCCCGACGTCTACTCCGCCCCCTCCCCTCCCACCGCTCAAGGTACGAATTGTCATATGTTTTGTGAACTACAGTACAGTACAGAAGACTCTCCATGCCCTATATGTGTTAAATTATCAAGAAGAAAGTCTCGAATTTAAAAAATTTCAAAATAATTCTATTTTACACTGAATATGTTTGTTCAAGCTTGAGCTATGTCATTTCTTAGTGTTGGTTGTATTTTTGGGGAGGGGTATGATTATTGTCTCTATTTTAATTTTTCACTTTAGAATTTGACCAGGAAAGCAACATACCAGATGGTGATCCCTGAACAGTACACAATAAACACAGTTCAATATAGAAAATCCACTGGATTTTTCATCATAAACTTTTTAAATACTTAAAAAAGTATAATAAATTGGCCGTACATTTCTGCAAATAAGATGTTAATGCTTCTAACAACAAACTATTTTTTAGGGGTGTGCGAGTACTCGAGTGGTCGAATAGTTGTGGTCGAATACTAGCACTATTCGGCTCGGCTCGAGGTTATGCCAAACTATTCGAGTGGTCGAGCTGAAAATGATTACAGAAGCAACAATTCCAACAACAAAAAAGAGTTAAGAAGAAAACTCTGTACTAACAATTATTTGATTTATTAATTAATGGAAAAAAGCGGAGAAACACGGCAATTTATAATTGAGCTGTGTGATCGCAAACAGGGTTAGGGAGATAAGACGATGGCAGGTGCGGGGCGGGGTTTGTTTACGACTCAATAGGACCGCGGTGATGACCTTGACTGGTGGAGACAACACACGCACACACGCACACACTCTCACACACCCTCGCCCGGCGAGAAATATGTTCTAAAAATAGAAACCATAAACCAAGAAAGGTCCTATTAGTTTCCACTTCATTGTGTAATTATCGTTCTGATTCGTGTGCTGTTCAGTGACCCTTAGTAATTTTGAGTTATATTATGCAAAACAACACATTTCAAAATGCATTTGATTTGCATTTCAAGAAATGTTTGATAAAGTGACATTAAAATTTTATTTGACAAATTTATTAGACTAATTTAGTAATTGGCATACATTTAAAACAATTTATTGTTCTTAAATTTTTACCAGTTAGACAAAAAGATGAACAATAACTTGTTTTTGTTTGCGTGCTCTTATCTTGAATAAATTATCCCAAGCAACCCTCCCCCCTCACCCAGCGCCGGACCCTCCCCCCCCCCCTTCACCTTACCCACCCATCCTTGGTTTTTTGTCCACGTTGTACCCTTTTATTGTTCCTTGTTCACTCAATTAGAAGATCTGTCAACCGTGGTTTTGGGTTATCCGGATCCTTCAACCAGTTATCACCCCGGTTAATCGGGAGTTGACTGTGTTTTACTTTTTTCATTTAATGGCCAAAAAATGGCCTTTTGGGAAGATAAAAGCTGGTATTTTTACAAGAAAAATTACCTTTTTTTTTTTTTTTTTTTTTTTTTTTTTTTTTTTTTTGCTGTCTGGGCTCGGCTCGGCTTGGCTTGAAACTCGAATATTTCATTACCAGCTCGGCTCGGCTCGGCTCGACCAAAGTGAAAATGTTTTTTACTCATTGGTAGATTATTTTTTAGTTTAAATTTGACTAGGCCTAGATATATATACTGTACATTGTACAGATAAGATTTTTGTTGTACGTATGCCAAACCAACCATTTTGTAAAAATTAGTATGAGAATTGGCAATGTCTATTATACATTGTGAAAGGTTTTGAATTACAAATAAAATTCTTATTATTATTCACATATTATATCTATTGACTCTAATAAATAACATGAATCTCTGTTTGATACGCAGGATCAATAATCCAAGGCACGGCGTACAGCCCGAACAATGGCTGCTCAGGGCCGCTGGACCTGAGGCTAACGCAGCCCCTCCTGCACTCCAGCCCCTCACCCCCCCTCACCCGCATACAGGAGGAGGTCTGGCCAGGTACATACCCAACAATGATCCTACTTAGTAGAGACATTCACAGAAAGAATCATCATCATCGTTTTAGCAGCTCCAGTCTGCTGGGTGTGCTGATAAGCCTCTTGCATCTCTGTACAGCAACTCTTCCCCCACTTGCTGCAGGAATTTTCCTTTTAGTCTGAGGTCTTCGTCTATAATGTCCATCCACTTCTTTCTTGGTCAACCAACTTGTAGTTTTTAGCGACAGTGGAGACGGTTGCTATGTAAAATTAGTCAAATCACTTCTTTGTAACTTCCTAAGCTCACATATCTTCCACGTCCACACATTACGGTTCCGTGCATTTTTATGCCTGAGGCACTTTATAACGTCTTGATGGGAAACAGTCCAAACCCTCCATACCATACTAAAGTATTGGAGTATTAATAAAGTGTAAATTGGTATTCATATTATTGTTTGTGTTGGTAATTAATATCTAAAATTAAATTAATAGTGTTTCAAGTGATGCAAGGTCTAAAAATTAATATAAATCTCACATAATTTTATATAAGTAAGATTGGCCTTTGAAACTCTTTGCACACTTTCAAAATATGCTAATAGAAGACCTGTGATGTCTTATTTTTACAGATATCTTAAAGCATTATTTAACAACAATATCAATGCCAGCAGTTTTAAAAGTGAGAGATGATAACTCAAGATGCGTTCATCGGTGTTGCAGGTGAAAACAAGCAGCTGGTGGGGGGCCGCAGTGGCGCCAACCCGATGATCTCAGTGACGGACGAGCTCGGTGACCAACGGATGCTCGCAGACGACAACTCCACGGAGGAGTCCCTCGACACCATTCCTGCCCTCATAAATGCTGACCACCTACAGAAAACTGTACGTACATCAGCAGACCAAGTACCAAATGTTATTTTGTATTGTATGAGTTTTTGGTACTGAAGAATTCTCATTAATGTTGCATTCACATTGGGAGTAGTAAAAGTTTAGTTGGAGATTGAAAAAGTTTCTTGAATTAATAAAAAAATTTTGTGTTTTAGTGTAATGTATTTAAATAATAACGAAATACAGTGTAGTTTGTGGTAATTTGCAGACTGATGATTGTGAATTAACGTTGAACGTGAACTAGTATTGTGATCTGTGTCTCATAAAGCCAGAAATAATTATGTAACTCAAGCTTGGACTTAAAATAAACTGTATGTTCATTTGAACAACTTTTTCAAAAGTTATCTTCTCCCCAACTAGACATATTTCAAACTTTTTGGATGTTTTATATTATTTATTTAGTTTGAGAATTTAAAGCTGATTGTTTATTATCCAGGTGAGCGGGTCACTGTCAGTGGCTTTGTCAGAGTTTTGCTCGCGGCTGGCGACAGAGCAAGTGCTATCACTGGTGTCACGAGTGGTCAACGCAGCAGTGCCACCAACATTACACCAGCTGAGTCAGGATCACTCGTCCCTCGCCCTCCAGTACCCCTGCGGCCTTCAGGTAGGCACTGGCCTCACGAGCATTGGTGTCAACCAAGGAGGTTATATTCTAATACTGGAGGTGACACTGATAGGTTAATTTTGGCGAAAAAGCGACCCGGTGATTTTGTTTGGTTGGCAATCCTGAAGTACCGTTTTGTCGTTCTTTGAACGGTAGCTAAAAGATATTCGAATCAACGAAATGGTTCGAATCTTCTGGGAACGATGAACGATGAATTGGTACGGTACGGCTAACCAATAATTAGGAATCTAGACTCTGGAATAGTAATAACGTGTGTCTTTAATTCTAACTTACATGAATTTAAACAATTTTATTCGTTAGGTATTTTACAGAATAAGAGATATTGATTTAATTTGTAGATGTGAATATTTGTTGTTTTATAAATAGTTCAAGAAATATAATTTGAACTAATAACTTATTTATACCTTATCTTAGATATATGTTGGATCTTGGAAATGGTTACATTAACTTGTAAAATTCCGTTCTATTTCAGTACTCACAAAGGTATACACGAAAAAAATTTATTCTCTTGTCTAGCATAAGTTATACAAATTTTAATGCGGTACAAAATCATCAAGTAAATTAACTAATTAAAAAAAATAAAAATAAGCATGTTTCCATAACTTGAAACTGATTACCAAATTTCCAAAATAAACTTTTATATATAATTTATTTTCTGTTTTTGTTTGTTTTCCCCTTTTAATGCATATTTGCTTACCAATAATTGCCCATTAAAACCGATTCACCAGGCAATTGATTCACAATTCATTTGACTCCCTTAGCTGACTCGTTCATTTCGGCAAACAGTTCAAATTGGTACTTCAGGATTGCCAACCAAACAAAATCAACGGCTCGCTTTTTTAGCATTGTGTGTTACCTCCAATATTAGAATATAACCTCCTTGGTGACAACCTTATAGGCACAAACTTTGGTGGTCATCTGTGGCTTGCCCATGTGACTAATATCGGTAGGACCCCTTTATTCCATATTTCATTTGTGAGTAAAAAAATCCATACGCAGATAACATCAGTTGGATGTCACGAAATGTAGAGATAGTCATCTTACAACAAAAATTGAGCTGCTTAGCTTTTTGCGGAGTTCGTTTGTATCAGTTTACTAAAATAAGATTTGCATCAATTGTTAGACTAAGTTGTTAGACATGTTTTTCTATGAAGTTGCCATTCATTTCTTAAGTTATGTGATCATTTTGATCACATGTGGGGGGTAGATGTTTGAAATCTATATATTGTGGTTTTTTAATTTTCGTTATTTTTTCATTTACCCATTCACACTGCATTATAGAATAAGAGGGTTTGTCCTCCAATGAGACTGGTGAAGGGAATTCACCAGTTTGCATTGATTTATTCATAATATAACTAAGTGGTGTACATATTTCATCAACTTCTATGTTTTTTTTTTTTCATTTTACATAAAGTTGGATTGCCAGCAAAGAGAACAATAACTGAATTTCTAGGACACTCACTAATGTTTTTTATGTATAAATAAAGTAGTGGGCCTAAAATTGATCCTTTTGGCACTCCTCTCATACATTCTAACCCTTCAGAGCTCTCATATCGCAAACATTTTTTGTCATAGATATATGGAATCTGCACAGCTTGTGTTCGTTCTTTCAAATAAGATTTAAACAATTCATGACTAAACCATCCCCAATAGGTTGCAAACTATCTAGCAATTGATGTGATAAAATATAAACGTTTTTTGTAAATTTATAAATATGGCTTTTGCATTTTCATTTTTGTGTATGGCTTTTATTGTATTTATGTTTTTTTAGAGATATGTCGGTGCCGAAATTTCAAAGTCAGTACCGGTACTGGTTCTTTTAAAGGATCAGTTCTTGGTACCGGTACCAATTATTCATTTTTTAATAAGATTATTATAATTGGAAATATGAAAAAATATTAGTACATTGAGGTGATATTTCAAATGTAGAGAGAATTTAGGAATTAAATTAACCAACATATGCAAGTAAAAGAGTTAGGATGTAAATGTGGAGCCAATATAATATGTGAGTGACAATTAAGGAAGGGACAGTGTTGGGGGGTGTATGGGAAAACATTCATCAAGAGTATAGTTAACTAAAAATAATAAAAATAGTTTTTATGTACAATAACAGATCCAGGGGTCCGCAGGCCAGCTTTTAACTCTCACACTTCTGGTCAGGTCTGATAAAAAATCGTTACCCATATGTCTCAGACCAAAAATAAGTTGGGCTGAAAAGTATTTTTATTCTTAATTATTAATTCTTCAACTAATCTCTGTTTTAATAAACTTATTTCATTTTCACTACACCAATCAAATCAAACTATAATTTCACAAATAGCTATCAACCTAAGTTCTCAAATAACATTAAGTACCAGGGGGACCGAGCTTAAGCTCGGTAAAATTATTACTTTCGTTTCTCACACAAAGCTCGTTCGCTCCGCTCACTCGCCAGGCGGAAGGTTTGCTGCACATTGGTATGATTTTCCTAAAACCACAGGTTAAAGATGTAACACATTGGTTTATTTTATCTACAGTTATCAGCTGATTTTTGTTCAGTTAAAAAATTTCCATAAGGATAAAATGGGATCTTTGAAGGGCTCTAGCGCGAAAACCGGATTTTTCCCAGCTATGGGACCAGCTCCAATCGATTTCTGGTGGCCAAAACCCCCATATTCCAAAATTTGAAGGAAATCATCGGAGCCGTTTTTGAGATAATTGTGCAAGCAAGCAAGCAAGCAAACAAGCAAACATTGCTCGTATAAGAGTATAGGATATGAATGAAAGTTAATTTCAACCATCATTTGTGCTAAATATAATTATTTTATGGCTATTATGTATTTCAGTGCTTTCCTCCCACCCTTCCTCATAGTTTAAAATGATAAAAAAAACCAACAGTACAAAATCGAAAAAAGGAAATTTAAAATGAATAATACAAAAATTTTTTTACTTTTGATACCTGTTACAAATATAATAAACAAAAGACAATAATTTAAAATTGATAATCATACATAATACAATAAAATAATAGTATTTAGCAATATTTAGTATATGTCAAAGATGTACTAAAAAATAAGGCTTTATTTTAAAGTTTCAATATGGAAACAAAATAATTAACTATTTTTTCAACCAAAAATCGTTCAACTTGGATTTTATTTCTATCAATTTGTAAAAATTTTACAGAAAATTAGCCATAATTTGATTTTGTTGGACAATTAATTCAGGATATAGAAGATAAGGTAACTGTACTCTTCAGTCAATTGTTGTGGCCGACCGTCAGCCCCCGTTCCCTCTCCTCTCCACTCCTCGCGGCCCCATTCTCCCTCCTCTCCACGTGGCCCCGTTCCCCCTCCATCTTCGCTCCTCCCTGCTCCAACGAACGGATGCTGAACAATAACTTACCATACTGATAAGACATCAGAGTTTTTATCAGTCTACCAGATCGTCTCAAATTACAATTGCATAGTTATTTTCTGAGAAAACTGTGGACGTGCTTGGTTTTATTATTGGTTATTATTTTGGTATAATGGTTATTATTGATTTTATTTTGTTATAAACAGACCGTGGTACCAAAGTACCAGTACCAAGATTTGACATCGGGTCTCGGAACCGGTACTTTTGTCAAGAAGCGGTGGTATCAAGACTCTAGGCACCGACATATCTTTTCCAAAATCCAATTTAATTATCAATCAGTAAATTAAATTTTCATCCTTACACATGGAAAGTAGCTATTTACGATGACAGCTGATATCAACAAAAATAACTCTTTCCCAAGCTCTAATTTAGAGCAAGGGGAAAATGATCAGCAATTGTATTTTCCCAGAAAATAATTTAAACTGTGTAAAATGGGTTATTCAAAGATTTTGCTAAAGGTGAAAACGACAGATATCCACCAATAATTACTGCATTCAAGCAGACTGTCCTTTTTGTATATAGGTTTTACAAGAATTATTTTTAGGTTAGAAGGGATTTCACCAGTTTGCATTGATTCATTCATAATATAACTAAGTGGTGTACATATTTCCTCAGAGCATTCTCAAACATTTTTGAGGAAACTCCATCTATTCCAGCAGAATTAGATGATTTTAATGATCATATTTTTTTTATTTCTTCCATTGAAATAGAGTATATGTACATTGTATTATTACATTGATTTGTATCTGTATTCCCCACATTTATAAAATAACTATTAAATATATTTGCTATTTTGGTTTTATTCACAACAATCATCAACAGCCAATAATTAAATTATTCATTGAAATGGTATTCAAAGTGTTTTCTTTTAAACAGTACTCTGATACACATAAAACCGTTGATGGCTCGTTTTGAATTACCCGTATCTTACTAGGCCACTGTGTGCAGTGTCTCGGTGGTTATTAAACTAGGGGCACTGTGTACCCTGGCCACCGACTGGTCGCGCCTAGTAATTCATTAAAATAAAAACAAACAAAACAAAATTGAGATAAGATAATATTGGCATGTATTTGAAGGATATTCTTTCTAGGAGTATTAAATCACTTCTGAAACATTTGAGTTTATTAAGAATTATTGTACATATTAATTTTTATCCAAGCTTATGATTTTTTTATATAACTCAATAAAATAATATTTTATTTTCTTTAAAGTGAAGTACCTCTTCGAGTAAGATTAAATTTATAAACATATCCTAATATTCACAAAAAACTACTACTGTGATAATGATTTGTTAATCTGTTTGAATTTGAACTTTAGTTTTTTTGTTGATGTAATCATAAAAAGGACGGCACACAGCATGATGACTTGACGGGATTTCCAAAGTGCATGCTATCAAACTTACAAAGTTTTCCATAAATTGTGATTTAGAATGCAAAATGGCCGCCATCTTAAAATAGATTGAGCAATTCATTTTTATTTTTTGACAAACATATTTGTATGAAATTTTTTTCTAATCATGGATATTATGACATTTTTGCATTTTAAAGTGCATATAGTGAAAAACCCTAATTTGTTGGAATACCCATATTTAATTTGTTTTTTGGTGTTATTTATTTTTTTTATTATTTTTTTATATTTTTTGTGTAGTTAGTTAGAATCCATTTTATTTCCGATATTTTTGGGATAACCATGTGAAATCAATCTGAGGCACCCACCATGTTTATCTGTATTTTGTCTTTTTAAGTTCCATAGGTTTAATTAATCAATAACCTATTTTTAAATATATAATATTAAATTTCAATCATGAAATGGGAAAATCAAATCCAAAATACATAAAAAGTGCATTTTAAAAAATCCTAGTTTAGAGTTAGGCAACATACTGTGTTTAGTAAAAGAATGTTTTATACAATACAGTTCCAATGTATACAGAACCGAATAAGTAGGGACATCCTTATGGGGAAGTGAAACGCCGCCCCCGAAACACAGATAGAACCACCAAGACGTAATTTTTATTGGAGGATCATGCTGATTGGTTGAATGAAAACAAGTGACTAGAATAATATTTGCAGACGTTGGTTATTGTTTTGATTTTTTGTAAATAAATACACTCATTTTGACATTTAAGAGGTAGAAAGAGTGCTTCCTGTGACAATAAGGAGAAGTAATCCTAGCATCAGCGCTTTATTTTACTCTGGTTTCCGGGGGCAAAACTAAATTTTTTTATCATGGGATGTCCCTACTTATTCGGTTCTGTATACATTGATAGTGCTTTGTGTCAGCAGCTGGTGGCCTGCATGTCCAGCTAATATCACCTTCCTGTGTAGGTGGAACTGCAAGTGCTGCCACACAACACACAGCTCAAGATGAGACGGATCTCCGGCGACCAAGGCCAGTTCAGTGCCTTGTGTCAGCAGCTGGTGGCCTGCATGTCCAGCTAATATCACCTTCCTGTGTAGGTGGAACTGCAAGTGCTGCCACACAACGCACAGCTCAAGATGAGACGGATCTCCGGCGACCAAGGCCAGTACAGTGCCTTGTGTCAGCAGCTGGTGGCCTGCATGTCCAGCTAATATCACCTTCCTGTGTAGGTGGAACTGCAAGTGCTGCCACACAACGCACAGCTCAAGATGAGACGGATCTCCGGCGACCAAGGCCACTACAGTGCCTTGAGTCAGCAGTTGGTGGCCTGCATGTCCAGCTAATATCACCTTCCTGTGTAGGTGGAACTGCAAGTGCTGCCACACAACGCACAGCTCAAGATGAGACGGATCTCCGGCGACCAAGGCCAGTACAGTGCCTAGTGTCAGCAGCTGGTGGCCTGCATGTCCAGCTAATATCACCTTCCTGTGTAGGTGGAACTGCAAGTGCTGCCACACAACGCACAGTTCAAGATGAGATGGATCTCCGGCGACCAAGACCACTACAGTGCCTTGAGTCAGCAGCTGGTGGCCTGCATGTCCAGCTAATATCACCTTCCTGTGTAGGTGGAACTGCAAGTGCTGCCACACAACGCACAGCTCAAGATGAGACGGATCTCCGGCGACCAAGGCCAGTACAGTGCCTTGTGTCAGCAGCTGGTGGCCTGCATGTCCAGCTAATATCACCTTCCTGTGTAGGTGGAACTGCAAGTGCTGCCACACAACGCACAGCTCAAGATGAGACGGATCTCCGGCGACCAAGGCCAGTACAGTGCCTTGTGTCAGCAGCTGGTGGCCTGCATGTCCAGCTAATATCACCTTCCTGTGTAGGTGGAACTGCAAGTGCTGCCACACAACGCACAGCTCAAGATGAGACGGATCTCCGGCGACCAAGGCCAGTACAGTGCCTTGTGTCAGCAGCTGGTGGCCTGCATGTCCAGCTAATATCACCTTCCTGTGGGCCCAGGCACAGGTAAGTCACACACTCTCCCTATAACACATAGAGCCTAAATTAGGCCTGTGTATGTGAGTATGTCAGGATGTTAACAGAGCTAGAGAACCCGAATGGCCGGAATTTGATTAACTATGGTGTGTACATCCCAATCCACAATAATTCCAAGTGTTTTTAATTTTGTATTATTATGGATAGTTTACCCCTCAAAAATTCTCAATAACTACTCTAACAATTTTAGTAAAACTTTTGGGGTTTATTAAGGACTAAAAGGCATTTAAAATTACACCAATGACATATATGAGAAAATTTGCATTCAAAAGTTGTGGAGTTAAAAGTGTTTAAGAATTAATTAATCTGTTTGTGTAAAACACTGAAATACCCAATATTTCTTGATAGATGCAAGAAAAGCCTCCTTCCTTAAAATTAAGTCAACACATTTTTATTAAGATTTTTTAAATTAGTAATGACTGTACAACTTTTTAAATAATTTTTATTTTTTTGTATTTTTAGGAAGGTAACAAAAACTCCTGGGTTCCACAAGCAACTGATCAATTCACCACGAGTGCATTTTTTGTGAACTCTCTATTCAGCCTTCAACGTTTAACTTGTGATGAAGCTTATTTAGTGTAGTGAGTATTCAGGCTTATTTTAGGCCTGTGTCTTTATACATTCCAAAATGTATGACTTATGATTTTGTATTTATCTTTGACTCAAAATATTACTAAATATTCTCTCCGAACAATGTAAAATTTTACTGTGGACAAGTTTGTGTAATTTGCACATATTTTTATTAGTTTATTATGTAAATAGTAGTAAAGTAAATATATATAGTGAACTGTTTTTGATTCAAAGTTTAGTTAATTAATGTTAAATTTTGAATTTAATTGTATTTTATTGCCCCGTGTGGGAAATATTGACAAAATGAGCTCAAATTTTGTAAAGATTAAATTGATGTTATTGTTATTTTACCAGATTTTATATATATTAATTACATTGTTTGTGGTTCAGTTATAATGCCATCATTGCAAATTAGTTATTGAAAATACCTGGAGCTTAGTTTTTAGAAATCAATAGTCTGATAAATAACTACCGTTTGTATTGACCTCCTTCTGAAGTGATTGTATACTTTTTATACACAATCACAGTTGATATTTGTAAGAGTTAAATCCTGCAAAGTAATCTGTCATTCAAGAAAAATTAATGCATCAAACTTGAGAACTAAGTTCTAATGTCATTATTAAAAAGCGCAATTTGTGATATTTTTAAACTAGAAGTTATTGTTGAATTATTATAAGTTTGTCTGAATAATGTGTGAAGTAATGTTACTCTAGATTTACTAGTCAAACAAGAACTTGAAATTAATTACACTAATGGAAAGTTATTTTAAACACTGGCAAAAGTAATTCATAAAAATAATTTTTGTCTTTGTGATACTTTTAGCATAATATTATTTGTTAAAAATTATATTCTTGTAAACTGTACTATAAATCTTGATGACAGTGTTACTCGGTTGTGTTTTTTATTTTACACCTCAATAAATTATTAATTTGAGTAGGCTATACAAAAATAATTATGCAGGATGTCCTAAAATTATCGACCCAAACTTCACCAGGTTACTCCTTAGGTTGAAATAAACAAAGGTCATTATTTATCAAATAGTCCTGACTTGCTTAGTTATCCGTCTGTGGCCTATACATTTTTAATAAATATTCATTATCTCGGTTTTTGGTAAAGACATCAAATCAAAATTTCTTAGGTGGTTTATGTTAGGCTGCTAAATTTTAACTGAAAATATCTTCAAAATTAGATCATTTCTGATTTTAAAATGCAGCCCATTTTAAAATTACGCCCATTTAAAAATGTCAAAGTTTAAATATCTAAAAAATGGCAAATTTTTCAAAATTTCAATACATCATTAAAATTATTGTGAAAAATTTAATTATTTAAATAACAATACCAAATTTGTTGACAATCAACAACTGATAACCAAGTAAATGAGACTTTTGTGAATAAAATCTCTTTATTTAACCAAATCATAGAAATGGCATGTTTTCGTTAAGACAACTCTCATTTACTCAGTTATTTGTTGTCCAATGTTTCTAATCTTGGTATTGATGTTTAAAAATACACTTTAATTTACGTATATATACAACCAATCTATACATATTTTTTGTACATGGTTTTTTGTTTTTGTACAAGGAACTCCTCCCACAGTTTTAAACCGATTTTAATGATTTTAGCATCATTGGATAGAGCTTGGCGTGAAGTTGTTTCTAAAGTAAATTGGTAAATATCCATTTAAAAGGAAGGCCCTTCAAGTTCGTAATTTTCCCATTTGATTAACATTGGTAAGGAAATTGATTGACTTTTAAGTTAACAGCTGTAAAGTGTAAACACCGGACATCAGCGAAAGTACTATCATTGACTATGTACACTAACGTGAATAGACCTCTCATCCAATGCATTTAGTTTGAGGCAAAAATTTGGAAGTTCGGTGGACGCCGCACCAGAGTTGCTGCCATCGATGTTGTTATTATTCAGCTGAATTTACAGTGCTGCCAAAACATTTTACCAAAACATAAATATAACTTTCAGTTATAAAATGTTTCATCCTTGGTTTAGAAGAGTGGTAATACTGATTTATCTATCATATGTTACGTGTACTTTGATGGACGCCGTACGAGATCGCACCACCGTCAATATGCTTCACACAAGCCTATGCTATGAGAAGTCTTCTCACGTAGTGTACAAAGTCAATGGTACTATCTACCTGTTCACACGAAAGAGGTTATGTTAAACTGTGGAGTGTACCTGGTTAACAAACTAAATTTAGTATAAACGTGGAAATTATTTTGAGCAAAATTGTTAGTGATTCACAAATTATAGAATTAACTGAGTGATCACAAATTTTCCTTTATTTTTCCAGAAAAATAACTAGAGGTGTGCGGATAGTGAAATTTGACTTCGGATCGGATTCGGGTCGGATAGTTTAATTTCAGATCGGATTCGGATTGGATAGTAAGGGGTTCGGATCGGATGTTATTCGGATTTGGATACTCGCACGGACAGAGTGAACTGTTATATTAGTCAGAATTAAAATACAAATTAATTAACTTTGCAACTGACATGCTCGACCTCAAAGCATCAAACCTGACAAGTCCGCCCAGCAGTCGGGCCCGACGTCGGAACCAACAGCTCGACGGACATGCATAGTGTGTGGACCCCTTTATACATTGGAAACAGATCTTCAAGCCTGTTAAGATCGTTTGTGCTAAAAAAATATATCCCAACTTTTCATTGTTTAAAACTGCTGTTATAATCAAAAAAAGGTAAATCCATTGACAGTTAGAACCAAAAACAGGCATCTCCAGTACAGCCAATCAGAAAACAGCTCCTTCTACCAGCTGTTGCATTGAGCTGTTATGTGAACCACTGGAGGAATCCTCAGGGTAAGCCAAAATCACAGAAATACTTTAATGAAATTTTTAAAACATCACAAAAGAATTAATTCCCATTGTATTAATTCCCATTTTCAGTTTTAGATTATAGTTAAACAGGGTATGAAAATAAAAATTATAAAATTTAAAAGTAATAGTTACTTTAACTAAAGTAACTTATTAACTATATTTATTTAAAACTGTCTTATAGGGGCACTGTAAATTCAAAGCAGATAGCTTTGAAGAAACTCGGAAGAAAAACTTAACTTTTAACAACAATAACTCATATTATTGTATTTTAAAAATTTTTTTAGCTTACTTTTATGATTTTTATCAACTTAATTGCAGAGGTTTTAATGCAGTATATCTTTAAGTTAATTTAAACTGTCTTTTTCTTTTCCTTTTCCTTATCAAGAGGCAGTGCTTTACAAAAAGTTTTCATTTACAAAAATTATGACAGGTACTAATGAGAATGTTTCCAGATAATTTAATTGCATTCTTTACTTTCGGCTAATCAAAGTTGGCATGATAATCCAGTGATCATCTCAGAAGTAACTTTCGTAACAAAGTAAATCCACATAGTTAACTTTTAAAAAGAGGCAAATCCATCTTTTATTCTTAGATCAAGGTATCTCCATTTTCACAGCATTTTTTCTCAAAATCTGATGTGGAAACACCCATAAAATTTTACTTCCTTAATCATGATTTGTTTAACTACTAGGGGGCCCATGCAGCGCAATGCGCTACATTTATCAGAGTACATGGTGATCAAACCTTGCTGCATGGTAATTTACCTAGTTACTTTGAATGAAAATTGAACTGTAGTGAAAATCAGATTACATCATATTGGTATTTCATCATCGATCTTCATCAATAATTCTCCGACTTCTCAATGTGATAGTGTTGAGATTTTGTGGTTGTTCTTCTAAGTCCAAATTAGCTAGAATTACGTGATGGTTCATATGCCAATTTGTCTTAGAGCCTTTGCCTTAAAACTCCTATAACATTTGGAATGAAATCACAGATGTTAGATCTACATAGTTCATCACACAAAAAACGTAAATGACAACAGAAGAAAAATAAATATTTAACTACAACTCCCCGGTCCTGTATAAGCTATGTAGCACTCACTGCTGCATTTTTTCTAGTAATGTATAAGTTCAAGGGCGGATCCAGAGATTCGTTTTGGGGGGGGCGGTTCCCAGAGATTACCCCCCCCCCCCTAATCTCCACCCATTAGAGCAAAACAACAGTTTGGAAACTAGCAGAAGAGAATCGGTTGGCCGGCACTTGGCAACCAAAATACATCAATTGCACTGCATCATAAATCGGAACATTCACGGACAATCAAACACACTTGCATTTCTGTAATCAACACTGATGAACAAACAAGTATACACAATTGCTCCAAAAATTACATCCCTGAATAAAAATATTGCACCGGTAGGGCCTATGGTTTATGGTTATCGCGGACGTCACGATAACTGCAGGGCCAAGGACTATGCCTGCCTAAGTGAGGAAGCGGGGGATTCCTTTCTACTAGTTGCCGGAAAATATGTTTAGCCTACATTTGGAATAAGGAACAAATTACTAAGACAAACGTCATAGCTAATTTTTATGCATTTATTTACATTCAACTAAATCAAATTATTAAACAGATTTAACCTTAAATATTGTCGACAATCTCTAACAGATCAATTGAGAAAATGTCATGAATCTCCTAACCTAAATTGAAAAAACATGATTCAATAGAAAAACTTATACTTAATAGAAATTAATAAAGATTTTATATAACCCAAGATACCCTGAATGAAAACATAATAAGTCTCTTATGAACACAACCAAATACAACTGTACGAAAACGAAAACTGTACCGTTGTACCTTTTTTTTTGTATTTTATTTATTAGAGAAAACAGATTTTGATTTAATTTAAGTTAGGCCTAGTCGAACTGTTATAAATTTAGATTTGTAAAAAGTCACTTCGACACAGGGGATGTAGTGTGGATAGTAAAGAATCAGTCAATTTAGAGAAAACAGATTTTTTATTAGGCCAATTGTTAAATATTATGTTAGCAGTCTTTTAGATAGGAAAAACCAGATTTTGAGTCTATTCATGAAACTACGAATCTCAGGGATGATAAATAAAAATTATTTGTCATGGGGTAGGGCATGAGGGTGCATCCTGTCAAGGTGATGATTGAAGCAGGGTTCCAGTCACTTATTCACTTTGAACAAAAGAGTCACGCTACAACTAGAAGATTACGCACACCGAATGAACGAATGAGCCGCACTGCAATCATGTACGAAGTATCACCACGAGAGAATATGTTTAAAATAAAAACCAATCTGTATGTATCCTAATTTCACTATATAACTTAAATCCAATCTAGGCCTACATCCAAATTTTACGGGCCGAACGCTCACCACCAGACTCCGATCACCCCAGAGCGAATGGCGGATTGGCGTCCCCTTTCGTCAGACGTTACTGAATGAGTCAAAAGAGAATCATTCTTCGTATTGGGTTATCTGTTATTTTTTAACATAAGCTCAATAAGTAATATTTATTATTAATCTATTCATTTAAAATATATTATTTTCTTCCAGGTCATAAAACTCAATTTTTATCGTATTCTTCTAATTTTTAACTCAAAACAATTACCATTATTTCCCTCGCATCCGCCATGAATACTCCTTAGTGATGCACGTAACCAACGGGATTGCTTCTCATTGGTCGCGATTATTGCACCTGTTGATTACGTCACCACCTCCAACATTTTATTTTACATTACCAACCGAATGTTAATTAACTACGCAATTACGATCAATTGTATTATCTGAAAAGTATAAAAACATTATTTTAAGTAAAAGAACACTCCCACAAAACCCAAACCAGAAACCAATCGCGGAAAACCAACCCTCTTGCCGCCGATGCTATCCGACGGAGGCTTTCTGAAGTCTACGGCTCGGTGATGCCACGTAATAATACTGAATGCCGCCTCGCGGCCGCGTCCGTACCGCTAGGCGAGTTTGATGGCTGCAGAGGTTTACGGGAATCGTGTTTTAAAATTAACAGACTAAGATAGAGATTGACTTTTAACTTTTTCTAAAAGTAGAAATAAGGATCTCGTCGGCTATCATTTTAGAATTTTAAAATTAAATTTCTAATTTAAGTTTTAATTGTCTAAAATCATCATCTGTTTTTCTCTAGTGGCAAGTTTTATAGATGCAGAGGTTTACGGGGATCGGGTTTTAAAAGTGATCAATTAAGATAGAGATTGGCTCTCAACTTTTTCTAAAAGTAGAAAAAAAGATCTCGTCGGCTATTTTTTTAGAATTTTTAAATAAAATTTCTAAATTTAGCCATAACTGACTAAAATCATCTGTTTTTCTCGATTCAAATGCAAGGTTTTTTTTTTTTTTAAATCCTATTATCTTCTTCTAAATGAAGCCTAGAGCTATAACTACGGTGTCAAATTAAAGAAGAATAACGGTGCTAAATTTCCTTAGTTACACTTTGGTAGTTTCATAAAAAATAATGGAAAACTTCAGTTAAAAATCAAGAAAAACAGATGATTTTAGACAGTTATAGCTGAAATTATAATTTTTTTTTATTGTAAAAAGATGGCCGACTAGATCCTTTTTTCTACTTTTAGAAAAAGTTAACAGCCAATCTCTATCTTAAGTGGTTAGTTTTAAAACACGATCCCCGTAAACCTCTGCATTTATAAAACTCAAAAACAGATGATTTTAGACAGTTATAACTGAAATTAGAAATTTTATTAAAAAATTCTAAAAAGATAGAGGACGAGATCCTTTTTTCTACTTTTAGAAAAAGATAAGAGTCAATCTCTATCTTCATTGGTTAATTTCTCCGTAAACCTCTGCAGCCATCAAACTGCACTGCTAGCGGTACGGACGCGGCCGCGAGGCGGCATTCGGGCTCGGGTAGACCGGAGCCTTAATGGCGGAATACGATAGGTCTGAATAACTTGCTGTTCATAGGTAAACAAATTGATTTGGGAGATAAGAGTACTGTGGCCATGATGTATTTTCTTTACGACTTTAATTTAAATGTTCTAACGTTTGATTTCTTAGCTGCTTGTTATTAATATTTTTTTCCCTAAACCAGAGAAAAAAAATTATTTTTAGGGATTTGGGGGGGGCGACCGCCCCTACCGCCCCCCCCTTGGATCCGCCCCTGTATAAGTTAGTAGTTGACATAGTGAATGAACCCACACTATTACTATTTATAACAAACTAAATCCTCTTTAACATAATTTTCTAAGGAATTACACAGAATTTAAATAAAGAAATCACAAAAATTGGGAAAATCCACGTCTTTGTTGGTGTGATCAATTTTGGTTTGATGTGGCAATTATATTTTGGTTAAAATCTTTCTTTATACGAACCATTTTTGGAATAAGCTTGTTATATACTGTGTACTGGAGGTAAAAACTTTAAATGTTGTCTATGTTAAAAACCGGTGTTTTAAAATGTGTTGCATTCTGCATTTTTGTACTGGAAAATGAATTTTATGGGGTTAAGTTACTAAATTTATTTTTGTGCTCAAATACACATAAATAAAAAGTTCAAGAAATATCTACCTGCTACATTTTGAAAAAAAAAGGTTAAACACACAATTTGTTTAAAAAATCACCCCCCACACTTGAGACAGACAGACACAGAGAGCCTAGTATATTGTTCTCTTTTTAATATGTTTAACTATATTAGGACCCTAATATGTGGTGTGCGAAAAATTTAACACTAATTTACAACAATTAGAAAATTATATTTTGATCGCATATACATATATAATGGAGTGAACATTGTAGTTCCAAGCTATATACAAATTAAAATGATTATAAATTAATATATTAGTATAAGCAAAATAAGTTTTCCAGTCCAGAAACTAACAACTGTTGGCTACAGGTTTATAAACAATGTTGAATACAATAAAATTGAAACAAATTCAACTATATACTTAAAAAGCAAAAATAAGGTTCTTTTTAATTTCTACAAAAGTTACTAAATCAATAAAAATACGAAAATAACCAAACTAATATTAACAGCAAAAAAAAGTTAATGGACAACTTGCTGTTGTTTCTTGCTCATTTCTTAAAGACTCAATGTCAGGAGTCCCTCCTGACAACATCTTAAAGTGGAACTTAATTTTAGACAAAATTCGATTTTTCCTGGGGTTGAGGCTGTTTCTAAACTAATTAAGCAGAACTGATTCTACTTATCTACATATGAACAAAGAACTAACTGTAAGATACAAAGTATTTTGACCTGCACCTGAATTTTACCAAACGAAGACAGCATGTTCCAGTGTTACCAAGTAAGTGATATAGACTGCTTAAAATCCCCTGTGACCAATTAAATTTTCCCTCGCCTTTCATCGTTTCTGTAGAGTGTGTTTCATTACTTGAAATAGTCCTAATACAAGGTAAATCTTGGACGTGTACTGGACACAAAATTTATTTATTTATTTTATTTTTATTTATTTTATGTCTATCTACGCCATTGGCATTTTTAACGTTTTGACGGGGAACGGTCCAAACCCCAGTCTTGTTACTATCCAACATCGACCAGTTGTTAGAAAGCATCATTAATTAATAGCCCAATGACAAATGGCAACTGGGTTCGGTATCGAACCTTTAAAAAGCTACTAACTTTTCTCAGGATCGAACCGGCAACCTTTGGATTCAAAGGCTGAGCACTTTAACCACTCAGCTACCCAGCCAGTTATTATTATTCGTTATATATAATATACTTTGCTAAGTTGTGATGACATTTGCTTTAGCTATGAAAATGGGCTGCTACCATTTGGAGCCTCTCAAACAAATGGAAATGCATTGTAACGCAGAACTGAGCTGATCAAATCAGCCTGGGCTGTATTTCGATCAAAAAAATTTTTATTTTATTTTTCATATATTCAATTTTTTTCTTCCATTGTCTTTTGTGTGCCACCTGAATGCTCTCGCATACCACTGGTTTAGAAACACTGATAAGTGATGTTTAATTATGTAAATTGATCCTTTTATGACTGTACCATATAGCGCATATTAAACACCTACCTGCAAACAAGGTAATTTGGAAAGGTTTAAAAAAAGGTTTGGCTTTCATTATTTGTTTACTTTGCGTTGTTATTTCGTTGCCTTAATTGCAACCCGTAGGACCATTGTTAAAAATTACGATCTTTAAACTTAATTTTAGACAAAATTCCATTTTTTCTGGGGTTGAGGTTGTTTCTAAACTTATTTTTGGACCAAAACACTCTCAAATGCAAAGTTTAAGAAAAATTACCCTCTATATAGATTTTGAGATTGTGGAACATACATCCCTTTAGGCTCTCTTTGTATTATAACAATTCATTTTACAAGAAATTAAAATTATTCCTTATATCTAAAGTCTCTATACACTCAATAAAAGAATACTTTCAAAAAGGAGACGACTACCTAGCAGCTAGAAGATTACAAATCATATGAAAGTACCAGGGGGACCGAGCTTAAGCTCGGTAAAATTATTACTTTCGTTTCTCACACAAAGCTCGTTCGCTCCGCTCACTCGCCAGGCGGAAGGTTTGCTGCACATTGGTATGATTTTCCTAAAACCACAGGTTAAAGATGTAACACATTGGTTTATTTTATCTACAGTTATCAGCTGATTTTTGTTCAGTTAAAAAATTTCCATAAGGATAACATGGGATCTTTGAAGGGCTCTAGCGCGAAAACCGGATTTTTCCCAGCTATGGGACCAGCTCCAATCGATTTCTGGTGGCCAAAACCCCCATATTCCAAAATTTGAAGGAAATCGTCGGAGCCGTTTTTGAGATAATTGTGCAAGCAAGCAAGCAAGCAAACAAGCAAACATTGCTCGTATAAGAGTGTAGGATATCTAAGAAGTTAAAATGAATGTTCGATTTTAGCTATAAATTCTACTTTTAGACATGTTATATTTGCAAATTTTGTAACAATTTACAATGGACTCTCAAGACCATGTTAATTTAACTTCTAAGCATAGTGATTTTTTAGCCATGCACCCAAATTTGTTACAAATAATATAAGTAGTAAAAGTAGGGATATTGATTCTGTTTTAAATATAAATTCAAATAATGCCAGTTCTTTTTTACTTCATATTAATATCAGAAGCATAGTTAATAAATTAGATGAGCTAGTGGCATGTATTGCTATGGATCGACATCATGTTGAAATTCTTTGTATCACGGAGCACTGGTTGTCAGAGGACAATTTGTCAATTTTGAATCGCATTGAAGGGTACAAGGTAGTCTCATTCTTTGGGAGATCTCATAACTCTGGGGGAGGATCCTTTATAGCCGTTCGGAAAAATTTAGAAGCTAGTCCACGGTTGGATATTTATAGTCTCTCAATTGAAAGGGTGATAGAATGTTCGGCAGTTGTAATCAATCGGGGGTCACCCGCGCGTCCTCTCGTTGTAGTGACTTTGTATCATCCTCCGGCGTCGAGTAACATTTTGTTTTTAGAACAACTGGAAAAAATGCTTTCTGTCCTAGTTAAATAAATGTCGCGTAAGGATATTATTCTCTGTGGGGATTTTAAAGTGGATGCTCTTGTGGACTCGGTGGTGAGGCGCGATTTGTTCTGCTTATTAGAAGCTTTTGGTATGAATTCTCACATATCCTCCCCGACTAGAGTAACAAACAGTTCTAGAACTGCAATTGATTATGTGGTTTCAAACAAAAATACCTTGGAAACTAAAGTAATCGAGATGGGTTTGTCTGATCATACCGCGCAACTAGTCACGCTTCCCCCAGCGGCTCATAACAATAGTTCCGTAACAAGAGTAAGTCAGTCTAAGCGGATTTTTCCAAGGTTAAATAAAGAGAATTTCAAAAATAGGCTCAGTGAGATTGATTGGGATGGTGTCTTCAACGCCAGTGGCTCCAATATCAATGTAGACGTCAATTTTAATGCATTTTTAAATGTTATTTTATTGAATTTTGAACGATATTTTCCAAAAAAAAGTGTAAAAGTATGTACTAAAAACAAACCTTGGCTAACCTTAGGTATAAAAACATTAGACTTTAGAAAATAAGAGACGCATGAGTGTAGTTGTAAAGCAATCAGTAAGCAGAGATTTTATATCTTACTACAAGGCTTATGTTAAATTGTTAGGTAAGGTCATTCAAATGTCAAAGAAAATGTGTAATGATAAAAAAATAAGGGAGTCTCAAAATAAGCTTAAGACAACGTGGAATATTGTTAAAAAGGAGATAGGAAAATAAACAAAATACCCCCCGTCGCAGCAGACCTGCGTACTCAGCAAATTTCCAAATTAGTAATATTAATTTTTACCACACAAAACTGTAAACCAAATAAAATCACATGCTCATAAGTAGGGAAATAAATGTCTATTCTCCTTATGATAAATATAGGGAGAGTATGTAGGTATGCTGCCATGAGGAACACTAAAATTAGGTTTTTATCATAAAAAAAATTTATTTTGACCATATGACGCCATTTACTAAGTTTCATCAATATCTGTCCATTGCTAAAGAAGTTTGCCTATTCTCCATATGATTAACATGGGAAAAGAGTATGCAGGTTTGCTGCCATGATAAGCACAAAAACCAAGATTTTTTACCATAAATGGATGAATCTCAACCAAATGAAGCTGAATTCCAAGTTTCATCGAAAAATATTGGTTAATGAGTGCCAATATATAAATATATACATATATATATATATGTATATATATATATATATATATATATATATATATATATATATATATATATATATGTATAAATTTTAACGACTATTATTTTTGGTCTCTGAGCACCTAAAAACCTAAAAACAAAAAAGTAACATGGTCCCGGGCTTAAGTCTTACCATGAGACCTACGGTAATAGCTTATTCCCTATGGGAAATTCGCTAAAAGAGGGAGGTTAATAAAATAATTGTAAATAATGACACTTTGTTTGACAGTGAGTTGATTGCAGAACATTTCAACAGTTTTTTTATTCGTGAACCCGCTGCAAGGGCTCCGAGGGCAAATGCAAGTGATTCCCTGGTAAAGCTCCATCGTTTTAGGCCACCCATTTCTTCTTCTATGTTTCTATTCCCAACGACCGAACAGGAGGTTCTTGACATAATTTCATCCCTTAAAAGTAAAACTTCCAGCGGCTCTGGGATGAGATCTCATCTTCTTTGCTGAAATTCTGCGCAAAAGAGCTGGTGTTGCCGCTATCAACATAATATTACCATAATATCAACATAATATTCTTACTGTATTCTCACTATACATCCAGGATGTTCTGCTTTTAACTTTTAAAAATATTTCATCCTTTAACAAAACTGGTGACTTTCACAGATTTAATACCAGGCAAGGATCAATGCTAAGTTTTCCTCTCCATAGAACTTCCAGCTTTTGAGAAAGGGCCATTTTATTCTGGGTGCGGTTCTTTAACAAATTACCAGCAGATATAAGAACGATAAACTCATTGCCTTCCTTTAAACGTGCTTTGAGATCGTGGCTCATCACTAAGTCTTTTTTTTCAATTGATGAGTTTTTTTATTGTATAAATTAGTTATTTTTTATTATTATTATTTTGTTTACATCCTTGTTCATGTTTATGTATAAACTTATTTTTTCTAATTAAATGTTGTAGTAAGTGACTTATTTTGACATTCAAATATTTTGTTACTACAGTAGTATATTTTATTTTAAATGTGATTAGATGTAATTAGAAAAATGACAATTCACCAAATTTGTAACAATTTCTGTTAACAAATCAAATGTGAAATAAATGAATTTGAATTTGTATATATGTGGCAGCGGCCATAGCTCGGTGGTAGAGCTCTGGGTTATCACCCAGCGGGCCCGGGTTCAAATACCGTCTCCGGGACAAAAAGATCGTTCGGCCGCTCCCGTGGTTTGGAAGTCAAGTGTGAAGCCGTTGGTCCAACTGCATAGAAAACAAAAAAAGTGCAGGCATTTCAGGCGAGGAGAACTATCAGTTAATTGCTGATCTCCCTCCACTAAAAGCCATTACGATATATATACATATGAAAATGAACGAATGGTGTTTTTGGCTTCTGTGGACCTCAAAATCAAAAAGTAAAGTGGTCCCGGGCTTAGGTCTTACCATGGCTACTACTGTAATAGCGTATTCCCTATAGGGAAATTCGCTAAAACACTAAAGTATGTAGATGTTGTATATTAAATAAATAGTATAAGATAGATTTTGAAGGTTCAGCATGTATAGGCCTATTGTTTGCTAGCAAGTATGTGTGGTAAGTATCAGGTTAACCGATGAGCCTTGCTCGTTGGTTTTAATTCAGTTTTTATGTAGTGTCATGGAAATAAAGCTATTAAATTTCCACCAACAACCGCAACTATACCTCTTCACAGTTAACAGCTGTTTCAAAACGTCTGCTTAACAATACGGTTCCTTTATTTTTGTGTATCTTTTGTTATTATTTCGTTACCAAAATAGCAACCCATAAGACCAATGTTAAAAATTACGATTTTTAAACTTAAATTTAGACCAAATTCGATTTTTCCTGTGATTGAGGCTGCTTCCAAACTTATTTTTGGGCCAAAACACTCGTAAATGCAAAGTTTAAGCAAAATCTAACCGCTAGATTTCGAGATCGTGGAACACGCACATCCCTTCAGACATTGCTCGTAATATAGTATAGGATACTGTAGTTTTTTGCATCTTCTGTAAAATTTGCTTCAGGTGACTTACCTGCTTTTGGAACTATGTGCCTTATATACATAACACTATAACTATAAAATACATGGGCCAGTCAAAATGTTTTCGATTTTAAACTATAAAATCATATAAAAGTGAGTAAAAAGAGCTAAACCATTGACTCTATAAACTCTCAGAGCTTTTTTTAGTGCTGATATCAATTATGTTAACGATTTTGAGTATAGGTTTTAATATTGACTCATAGCCAATAGTTTTATTGTGTTGACTCATGATGTAGACTACCTAATCTAACTAAATACGGTAGTTATACTGTATAGCTTGTGGCAGCACTGTATCCTGGCATTTTAGTGACTGGACTTGACTGGCATTGGCCGATCCGCGAATGGCGAAATCAGGTATCAATCGCCATCGTTAGCAGTGTTACCACCTTCAGGGTAATTTTACTGGATCAGGGTATTTAAAAAGGAAATTTCTATTGGGTTAATACATATTTTAAAATGTAGGTGTCCTCTTTCGGTAGAGACAATGGTAGAGAGGTTTTGCACATACGGTAAATCAATAGGTAAATGCTGTTTAATTAATTCAATAGTACCAGGAGGACCGAGCTTAAGCTCGGTAAAATTATTACTTTCGTTCTCACTTAAAGCTCGTTCGCTCCGCTCACTCGCCAAGCCTTGGTGCACTTAGATATAATTTTCTTAAACGACAGGTTAAAGATGTAACACATTGGTTTATGTATACAGTTATCAGCTTATTTTTGTTCAATTAATAAAATCTCCATAAGGATAACATGGGAACTTTGAAGGGCTCTAGCGCGAAAACCGGATTTTTCCGGAAGTGAGAAGTTTTTCAATTTTTTGTATGAGTCAAAGATTATGCAATGAACTTATATTGCATCTGTCTTGAGAACCCACATTTCAAGAAAAGCCACATTTGGTGGCAGGATTGGCTTTTCTCCCAGGATAAATTATAGCAATTCATTAAGGTAAATAATTCCAAAGATTAAACATGAAAAAACACAAACTCTTGTGTTAGGTGTCGCAGAGCTGCAATCAATTTCACTCCATTTGACACGTTTTTTAGACTACTCGTGTGAAATTGTTTAACTGCCGCGTTTTCAACTCCTGTTGCGGGTATGGAAACGCGGCAGTATAATCTAGACTGATCGCGGAGAACTCAATTGATAGAACTGAACGCGGAGCGACTAATCTATATAGGTGTCGCGTAACGCGTGTCGCGAGTGCATAAAACCTTGAGTCTGCAGTACCTCCGCCATCTTGATTTTTAGTCCCATAAGAGTTAATTAAAGGTGCGGCCTTTAAAATACTTTATCTCGATAATCTTGCATCTGATTCACATGAACCTTGAATATGTTCACCAAAATGGTAAGTTATGGCGGTTAATATGACGTGAATAGGCCTACATTTTTTTAAATAAACCTCCTGAAAGTGGTTTTAACATGGTTTGAAAATGGTGATAATAATTATTTTTTATTCGTTATTCGAGTGGATTATTTCTAAAATTAATTTTTTATCGTGCCAAATGAAGATACTATGGTAAGATTTAAAATTATATCAAGTTTGTAATTTTCAGACGAAAAAAAACTCACAATCATTTTTTAAATTAAACATTGTTCTTATGGGACAAAATACCGAAATGGCGCAGGTACTGCAGACTCTAAAGTAAAGAAGATGATTCTTACCAAGGAATCTAAATAATTACAGAAAGCATTTATTTATTTTAGATTCCTTGATTCTAACTGACAAATTTTATTTTAGAGTAATTTGAAGGTAATTTTCAACGGATTTAGAGTAATCTTTTCAAATTGATTTAGGGTAAATTTGCAAAGACCTGGCAACACTGATCGTGATGTGATCGTATGCCGCAAGCCGCCATTTTGTTCTCTTTCTTACTGACTGGTTGAGGTTGCTCGTTGTGAAATTATCTAACTCTATTCGGTTTGGGTTAGTAAAAATAATGGCCACTGAAAATGAGTCGAGAAAACTTAATGACCTACGTGTTGTGGATTTACGAACTGAGCTAGAGAAGAGAGATTTGGATAAGACAGGAGTAAAGGCTGTTTTGCTTGAGAGACTACAAAAGGTAAGGCCTATTAGTGCAACATGAAGCTTACTTATTTACACTGTTATGGCTGTCATGAGCTATGAGGTTTATTGAAATTGAAAATCTATAACAACCATGTTAGGCAAGTCATACTGATATGTAGTTTTATATAGGCTAGCACAGATAATTTTATTTGTACAGTTACAGTTTTATAAAGTGTCTACACGGTAACCCCAGGGTTTAGTGGGGTGGGACATTTCCGGGGATTTTTTCCCTGAATCGGATAATAGTATCCCTCATCAATAAAATTTATCCCCCAAAGTTTCCCTGCAAAATTCCCCATGGAGGTAAGAGGGGGTAAAAAAAGGGGAAAAATCCCAAATTTGTTATTTTTTGCGATAAAAAAAATCCAAGATAGCCAAAAATTTTCTAAAAATATATATGTTGCATTAACATAAAGCATTCAACCCCCACTCACCCCACTAAGGGGTGGGAGGGGGCCAAAGTATGGGTAAAATACGAAATTTGCATACAGATGCAAAATGGAAGAGGGAAACCCCGTTACTAACAAGAAATATGACTATAAATGTCTAATCAGTATTATAACCACGTAAGACACTCTTAGCCACCCCTATTTTATGATTGGGGGTAAAAATAAGGGATGAAAATAGGTTTTTTTGTGAATAAAGTCTGAAAAAAAATTCAATTTACCCCTAAAAATGTCAGAAATGTGTATTTAGCATTATTCCTCATGTTTTCAACCCTTATTGACACCTCACTTATAGGGGTAGTGGTGGAATGGGGTAAACCCATAAAAATACCATCATCCATCAAAAATAGTAAATAATTTAGAAAAAGAGCCAAAAATATTATATGGTGGCTATTTCATACAATTAATACACATACACCCCCTACCGATCCCATCCATATGAGGGTAAGAAGGAAAAAGGGGTTAAACGTCAAAAATTTTAAACCTGTAAGTCAAGTTGTTAGTGGGGTGGGGTATTTCTTGGGGTATATTGATGAATTTTATATAAGAATTGGGTAATACCCACCGTAATCTACCAAAAATGTCCAGCAAACCTTTTCCACCAAAATATCTTATGGGGTTGGTAGGGGGTAGAAAAAAGGGAAAAAATCATAAATTTTTATTTTTGGTTATAAAAAAATCCAAGATAGCAAAAAAATCTCTAAAAATATAGATATTGCATTAACATGAAGCATTCAACCCCCACTCACCCCACTAAGGGGTGGGAGCGGGGCAAAGTATGGGTATAATACGAAATTGGCATACAGATGCAAGATGGAAGAGGTTAGTGGGGTGGGGTATTTCCTGGGGTATATTGATGAATTTTATATAAGAATTGGGTAGTACCCACCGTAATCTACCAAAAATGTCCAGCAAACCTTTTCCACCAAAATATCTTATGGGGTTGGTAGGGGGTAGAAAAAAGGGAAAAAATCATAAATTTTCATTTTTGGTTATAAAAAAAATCCAAGATAGCCAAAAAATCTCTAAAAATATAGATATTGCATTAACATGAAGCATTCAACCCCCACTCACCCCACTAAGGGGTGGGAGCGGGGCAAAGTATGGGTAGCCCTATAATACTAAATTGGCATACAGATGCAAGATGGAAGAGGTTAGTGGGGTGGGGTATTTCCTGGGGTATATTGATGAATTTTATATAAGAATTGGGTAATACCCACCGTAATCTACCAAAAATGTCCAGCAAACCTTTTCCACCAAAATATCTTATAGGGTTGGTAGGGGGTAGAAAAAAGGGAAAAAATCATAAATTTTTGGTTATAAAAAAAAATCCAAGATAGCCAAAAAATCTCTAAAAATATAGATATTGCATTAACATGGAGCATTCAACCCCCACTCACCCCACTAAGGGGTGGGAGCGGGGCAAAGTATGGGTAAAATACGAAATTTGCATACGGATGCAAAATGGAAGAGGGAAAACTTGTTACCAACATGAAATATGACTATAAATGTCTATTCAATATTACATCCACGTAAGACACTCTTAGCCACCTCTATTTTAAGATTTTGGGTAAAACAAGGGATGAAAATAGGTATTTTGTGAGTAAAGTCTGAAAGAAATACAATTTAGCCCTAAAATTTTCAGAAATGTGTATTTAGCATTATTCCTCATGTTTTCAACCCTTATAGACCCCTGTCTTATAAGTGTAGTGGTGGAAATGGGTAAACCCGTAAAAATACCATCATGCTTAACATATTGATAAATAATGTCCAAAAAGAACCAAACAGAATATTAAAGTATTTCTAAACAATGTATTGATTTCAATAATATAATACATTGAAAATTAACGTAAACCCCTACTTGATGGGGCTAGGGGGGAAAAATTTATTTAAAAAACCAGAAGAAATATTTTAAACCCCGTCATTAATGAAATAATAAATTAATTGTTGAACTAACCAGAAATACCAAATGTTAATGTTTTCTGCCTATTATTTTGGCATCACCCCCGTATTCAATCCCTTCAGGAAATAGGGGTCAGATTACTTATAAAAATAACGCATTTGTGTTCAATTTTTAATTTTTATTTTTATTTTTTACTAATAAAGATAAAGATAGCTGTACGAAAATAGTTTTACAACTTTGTTTTACTACTTTGCAAACATAAGAAGGACTTGAATTAATTTTCTGTAATAACCCTTACCTATGTTGATAACTATCGCGTTATATAAAGGTTACATTTCATTTGTTGAAGAATGGTCGCGATTTAAACGCGTTCAAATTTCCCCCTTTCCGTCTTGTCAAAGCGCGCGCTACGGCGCACTCGACCCGGATCGACCACGTGGTTTAGCAACGTTGGCAGTGACTGATAGAGGGAACGTGAACAGTACTGTCTACCAACCTGCACTATACAAGTATAATTAGCACTCCTAATGATTAGCACGAGCTTTATTAAAAAAAAATTAGAGGTTTTATCACTATCATCCACTTATGGTGTTGTGTTAACGGATATTTGGCTGATATACGGTACATTGAATTACTAATACTAGTATACGTGTTGCTCGAAATCGAGCAATTTATTTTAATACAATACAAAGGTTACTTTTAGATCTAATTCAATGACATCCGACCAATCCAATATTGTGAATCTCTTTGATCACCAAAACTACACGTACTTACAGCTGATTATTAACATATGTTTAAAATGTTTTATTCAATCCCAATGTTATTTAAATGGGAAACTTTGAGATTTCAATGGTGGATAGCGCCTTTATTTTCAGTCCGATTCTCATCAATTTTTGGCGGAAACAACTACAGACCAAGCCCTATCCAATGACACCAAAAACTTTAAAATCGGTTAAAAATTGTAGGAGGAGTTCTCAAGACAAAAAACCATTAGCGTATTAAATAAGTATAGATTATTTCGACACCACTCCCATGTATTGTAACCAAGCCATGTATGATGTTGGATTAACCTAGCCTTTTAATTTATCATCCTATTTTATTAAACGAGGAATGCTTGTTGTGGGGTTTGTGTTTGGAAGTTATTTCCCAAAGTCCAAGTGGAGCGTATGGCGTATAGTTCTGGAGTACATTTACAGTGGAAAATAATGGCAGTTGAAATTCATCATAACGGACCTCTTGAATTACTTTTTCATGTGGTTATTATTTTTCATAAGACAAACTAGGAGAGATCACCTCGTTATAAACCTGTATTAAAAAAGACTAGAGATCGCCACCCTACTACCCATCATTCAATCAATCGTTGACCACGACTCGCACATTCGCTCTGACGACTGGAGAAGCTACAGGATTCTATCTCAGTTGTACAGGGGTCACAGTGTTGTGGTGCACAAATACCACTTTGTCGACCCTCCACGAGACCGTGACCCCTTCTTTGTACCGGCTGGTCATTTTCATCCCGAATGCCTAGACACTCTTTTTAGAGGACCAGCTCCAATCGGTCCCAATGGTGTGCCTATGCAGCCCTGGCGGTCGCATACGCAAAACATTGAGAACGCCTGGAAATGGCTAAAAAAATTGTTGAGAGTGTGCAATGACGTTGAGTTGGCCAAGAAATACACGAGCGAGTGGATGTATCGACGAAACGTCCTTCTTCCACTCGCTACGCCTCGTGAGAGGTTCGTGAGGTTCATGGCCGACTGCGCCAGGGCATACCCGGGCATTGGGAAGGTGGCAATGTCAGACGATATAATGCAGTGCAACTGTGTGGAATGCGTGTAAGTCTTTTACAAATGCGATATACGACACAAGTTACTTAGTAACTATTTATTAAGTATATAAATTTATGTGTTTCCAAATTTTTTCAAAACATTATGTAACTTAGTACCGTATATCGCATATTGTTTGACATTCTGCAATTGCCGGAGCAAATTGCAAACATTTAATTTGTTAAATTTCATTTATTTTATCACACCAAAGAAATAAAACTAATTATTTGCCCGTACAATTTGTTATTAAACTTCATTGAAACGTCTCTTGAAGAAAACGCTTCCCTTCCTTGCTGGTATGTCATTCAACTACTTCTTTTTTAACTTACTATTTTTAACTTAATTCTATTTCAACTTACTTTCTTTTTTCCAACACACATACGTTTAAGTCACAAATGTCATTTTCAATGTAAACGTGTGTAAATCATATACGGTACATGTTTCTATTTATATTTTTCATCTTTCATCAATATGAGCGCGAAAACTACTGGACCAATCCTAATGTCCATTACTGGACTAATGTTCCACGACCTCGCAATCTAGCTGGTAAATTTTGCTTACATTTGGCATTTAAAAGTGTTTTGGCCCAAAAATAAGTTTAGAAACAGCCTCAACCCAAAGAAAAATCGTTATATATTTAATAGTAATTTTTTACATTAAACTTATGGGTTGTAATTTTGGTAATGAAATAACAACTAAAATTAAACAAAAAAAAAAAAAAAAAAAAAAACATTAATTTTAAGCAGTTTCTTTAACACCTGTTATCTGTAAACAGTCTTATGTAAATTTACTTACATAGCTTTATCATCATGACAATATAAGAAAAGTAAATTAAAAATAACAAAAAAGGCTCAACCTGGAACTATATCCTTGGACAGTGAGAAATAATATAAAAAATTATATTAAACATATGAAACACTGGTAACGCAACTGAAAGCCCAACGTACGCGAAGGTGGTGTACAATGGCGTTATCTGTTACGCGGAAGTGGTGTACAATGGCGTTATCTGTTACGCACATCCGTAGTCCCCTCCGCTTTTATATCACTCCTTGACCATTGTTGGTCGATCCATTCAATATATTTCATTATTGATTTGTAAACAACGTTAGAATTTAGTATTTTTTTTTGCTCTTCTTTTAGACTACTTCAACTTCTACTTTTTTAATTAATCGATCGTATGAAATAAATTATTTTCATTTATTATATCCTCTCAGTTGAACTCACTTTTACAGCAATTACGAGGGTATTACACTTACACTTTATTTACATTTAGCATTGATTTGAGATTCTCTTTTTATGTAGTCTTGATATAATAACTTCCTTCAATTATTTATGACTGTTGATATTCAGCCGAACTGCCAGCAGACAAAACGGTTTTATGACACTTTATGACTACGATACCATTCAATAATATACACATCAAGATTTTTATAACTGTGCTAGAGTAGAGTAATTTACCTTAAGCATCAATAAAATAAACGTAATTTTGTTAATTGGTTTAATTTTTGTTATCCTTTTGTTATAATTTTTTTTTGTATTTCACAACAATGTGCGAAGGGTTAGCTATTTACATTATAATTACCGGTATTCGTAATCACAAATGTATGTTTCACTGTACCTGTATTGCTGTAATTATATATTGTTATTTGGAATATTGTTTATTATTTGTAATTTATTTGATAATACTTTTCAAGTTTTGCATTACGTAAAAGATTTTTTTTTTTATTACTTTTGTTAATTAAAGTTCATTATACTAATTGATGAATGTCAATGTAAGAAAGGAGATGGTGCTGTAAAACTGGTAAACGAATAACAATAATTATAACATGTACATTTTTCAAATATGTAGAAATTTAATGTACATATTTAATGTATATATGTATATATTTTGCAAATATTTAATAATGTATATAAAGTGTACATTAAACATAGATTAATAAAAAATTTGCTCTGTTTGTTATTACAGTTCCACCAACTTACTACTATCATTATAACCTTAATTAATTAAAATTACTGTAATTAATTGGTGGGGAAGATTGAATAATGTCAGGCCCAATGTAACAATTAACGGTAAAAAACTATAATTAATAGTCATATGTGAGTGTTTAAATTGCAGGCATTTGTTCCTCACACTACATTAGCGGTATGTCCTAAACATTACCTTCAACTAAATAAGGAATAACGTGAATGATTCTCTGTACAAAGGCATTGTTATTGCAAAATATCTGCTTTGTTTGACGAAAACACGTATTTTGTTTACGACTGCCGAATATTGACATCCAGTGAAGTTTTATTTAGATTAGTATGATAGCCTACATGCTAACACGTAAAAATTGTATCTATAAAAAGTACAGTATGTATTTGGCAACTTTTGAAATGAAGTGCCATGGTCCTACTACCATGGTCTACACTATTTTGATTTTTTTATTGCCTTATGGGCCTTTTGCCACTAAAGGCCTCTAGTAAATAGATAATCTCTGTGGAATAATCTCTGAAGAATATAGTTCACTTTGAAAAATTGTACGCATAAAACTATCGGACAAAATAAAAAATATTTTGATACCAAATAATATACATACTCGGCCTATCAATTATAATAATTTTAGCGTTACTTAAAGAAATAATATTGCAGTCTTAATAAATTCTTCCTATCTCAAGATCTCAGGATGGAAAAAATTTTAGTTTGGCACAATCATGCAATATTGATAAAAACTTTAAATATATCACTTATTTATTAGTTACAACAACTTACGACGGTAATAGCTATGAGTTTTGTAATATATTTACTAAAGGTAGCTCGTGCGTTCCCGCTATCAGTCACTGCCAACGTTGCTAAACCACGTGGTCGATCCGGGTCGAGTGCGCCGCAGCGCGCGCTTTGACAAGACGGTAAGTGGGAAATTTGAACGTGTTTAAATCGCGACCACCCTTCAACAAATGAAATGTAACCTTTATATAACGCGATAGTTATCAACATAGGTAAGGGTTATTACAGAAAATTGATTTATTCATTCATTAATGACAGGTTTTAAAGTATTTCTTCTGGTTTTTTACAATAAATTTGTCCCCCCTCCCCCCTCAAGTAGGGGGTTGCATTAATTTTCAATGTATTATATTATTGAAATCAATACATTGTTTAGAAATACTTTAATATTCTGTTTGGTTCTTTTTGGACATTATTTATCAATATGTTAAGCATGATGGTATTTTTACGGGTTTACCCATTTCCACCACTACACTTATAAGACAGGGGTCTATAAGGGTTGAAAACATGAGGAATAATGCTAAATACACATTTCTGAAAATTTTAGGGCTAAATTGTATTTCTTTCAGACTTTACTCACAAAATACCTATTTTCATCCCTTATTTTTACCCAAAATCTTAAAATAGAGGTGGCTAAGAGTGTCTTACGTGGATGTAATATTGAATAGACATTTATAGTCATATTTCATGTTAGTAACAAGTTTTCCCTCTTCCATTTTGCATCCGTATGCAAATTTCGTATTTTACCCATACTTTGCCCCGCTCCCACCCCCTTTTTTGGCTATCTTGGATTTTTTTTATAACCAAAAATAAAAATTTATGATTTTTTCCCTTTTTTCTACCCCCTACCAACCCTATAAGATATTTTGGTGGAAAAGGTTTGCTGGACATTTTTGGTAGATTACGGTGGGTATTACCCAATTCTTATATAAAATTCATCAATATACCCCAGGAAATACCCCACCCCACTAACCTCTTCCATCTTGCATCTGTATGCCAATTTCGTATTATAGGCCTACCCATACTTTGCCCCGCTCCCACCCCTTAGTGGGGTGAGTGGGGGTTGAATGCTCCATGTTAATGCAATATCTATATTTTCAGAGATTTTTTGGCTATCTTGGATTTTTTTTATAACCAAAAATAAAAATTTATGATTTTTTCCCTTTTTTCTACCCCCTACCAACCCTATAAGATATTTTGGTGGAAAAGGTTTGCTGGACATTTTTGGTAGATTACGGTGGGTATTACCCAATTCTTATATAAAATTCATCAATATACCCCAGGAAATACCCCACCCCACTAACCTCTTCCATCTTGCATCTGTATGCCAATTTCGTATTATACCCATACTTTGCCCCGCTCCCACCCCTTAGTGGGGTGAGTGGGGGTTGAATGCTTCATGTTAATGCAATATCTATATTTTTAGAGATTTTTTGGCTATCTTGGATTTTTTTTATAACCAAAAATAAAAAGTTATGATTTTTTCCCTTTTTTCTACCCCCTACCAACCCCATAAGATATTTTGGTGGAAAAGGTTTGCTGGACATTTTTGGTAGATTACGGTGGGTACTACCCAATTCTTATATAAAATTCATCAATATACCCCAGGAAATACCCCACCCCACTAACCTCTTCCATCTTGCATCTGTATGCCAATTTCGTATTATAGGCCTACCCATACTTTGCCCCGCTCCCACCCCTTAGTGGGGTGAGTGGGGGTTGAATGCTTCATGTTAATGCAATATCTATATTTTTAGAGATTTTTTGGCTATCTTGGATTTTTTTTATACTAACCAAAAATAAAAATTTATGATTTTTTCCCTTTTTTCTACCCCCTACCAACCCCATAAGATATTTTGGTGGAAAAGGTTTGCTGGACATTTTTGGTAGATTACGGTGGGTATTACCCAATTCTTATATAAAATTCATCAATATACCCCAAGAAATACCCCACCCCACTAACAACTTGACTTAAACAGGTTTAAAATTTTTGACGTTTAACCCCTTTTTACCCTCATATGGATGGGATCGGTAGGGGGTGTATGTGTATTAATTGTATGAAATAGCCACCATATAATATTTTTGGCTCTTTTTCTAAATTATTTACTATTTTTGATGGATGATGGTATTTTTATGTGTTTACCCCATTTCCACCACTACCCCTATAAGTGAGGTGTCAATAAGGGTTGGAAACATGAGGAATAATGCTAAATACACATTTCTGACATTTTTAGGGCTAAATTGAATTTTTTTCAGACTTTATTCACAAAAAACCTATTTTCATCCCTTATTTTTACCCCCAATCATAAAATAGGGGTGGCTAAGAGTGTCTTACGTGGTTATAATACTGATTAGACATTTATAGTCATATTTCTTGTTAGTAACGGGGTTTCCCTCTTCCATTTTGCATCTGTATGCAAATTTCGTATTTTACCCATACTTTGGCCCCCTCCCACCCCTTAGTGGGGTGAGTGGGGGTTGAATGCTTTATGTTAATGCAACATATATATTTTTAGAAAATTTTTGGCTATCTTGGATTTACTTTATCGCAAAAAATAACAAATTTGGGATTTTTCCCCTTTTTTTACCCCCTCTTACCACCATAGGGAATTTTGCAGGGAAACTTTGGGGGATAATTTTTATTGATGAGGGATAGTATTACCCGATTCAGGGAAAAAATCCCCAAAAAAATCCCCGGAAATGTCCCACCCCACTAAACCCTGGGGTTACCGTCTACACTTCTGTAATAGGCTACCCACAGTCGGCTCCCAAAAAAATTCCCTATGGGATTTAGAGGTGGATAAATAGGAGGGGGAATTCTCTGTTTGACGCGGATGTCAATAACAGGGTGTCCACATTCTGGAAAGTCAGGGGAAAATATTTTGGTCAGGGAAAACTGCATAATTACCAAATAGGCAAACAGTCAGGGAAATTAGCCCCAATGATGGTTTTTAGAAGACTTTTCACGCTGTTATCGTAGTCCACTAAATACCGGTTTAATGGCTTGTATGACTGGTTTTGAGATACTTATAAAGGCTGTGTGCAAATTCTAACTATTTTAAAGCCGGATCAAGTTAAAATTTGTTCAATTTGGCACTAAAAATATGTTAAAAACTGTTAAATACTGTATTGAGGAACGATGTAATCAGCTATCACTACTCTACTGCATCAGTGTTGCCAACCAAGTTGTCGAAGTTGTCAATAGTTACAAATATTTAGGAGTCACTTTCACATCATCACTATCATGGAACACTCATTTCAAAGAAAAAAACAGTTCAACAAAATTAGCAATTAATTCAATTTGGTGTAGGCCTAATTTGATAAATAACAAAAAGATAAGCTTACCTTTAAGTTCGAAATTAATTTGTTACAACACAATTATAAGAGCAATATTATGTTATGGGGCACAAGTTTGGGGATTTTCCGAAAGCATGTCAATAGAAAATATTCAACATTTTTTTTTATCAAGAAACTGTTTTCCTTGCCAAAAAACACACCTGATTATGTATTATATATAGAAAAATTTTTTGAGAAATTTTTTTTTTTTTTATAGCCTACACTTAATTTGCACATAAGATACATTATTAAAGTTTTCAATATGCCAGAAAATCGTCTTCCAAATATTTTATCAAAACTCATCATTCAAAAAAATATTTATTGGTGTCGGCAACTAAAACAAATGGGCGCAAAAAATGGGACAATCGTAGAATTTAATTTGGAAAGGATAGATTTTCTTCAGTCACAGTTGTGCAACCTGGTAGAGGCCGGGCGGCTGGCATGGAAGGGGGAGTGCAGGGGGAGGGCGATAACGTCATTGTACCACTCGCATTATCTTTCACTTGACCTTGAACTCGGTGACAGAGCCTTCCTTACTGATAACCTGGATATAACTACGATTTCCTGGATTATCAAAGCACGAGCTGAACTAATTCATCTTAATTATAAGCCTTGGATTTTTGAAAAAAATTACCTCTGCTCACTTTGTAACACTAGAAAAAACAAAACGGTTTTTCATTTTGTGGCAGAATGTCCAATTTTAAAAAATATAAGACCATTATTTTTTTAATAGATATTATTTAAATGAATCTGAATTTTATGATTATTTAAATGGCAGGGATTGGCGGGCTTTGGGTCACTATTTGAAAGTAGCTTGGTCAAAACGGTGGAGTTTGATTGAAGAGTTCAATTTTTAGTAATATTCTGTATATAAAAACAAATTCTATATAGGCCTATATAGTATAGTATTAACTGTCTAATTAATAAAAAGCAACATAATTGGGGTATTTATTATTTTTCAATTTTATATTGTATTAGGCTATAGCTTAAATCACAGCGAAAGATATATGTTTTATGTTATTTTTCTAGGTAAATAATATAAGGTGTAATTTGTAATAATTCAACTAGTTGAAAAATGTTTACATGTGTCAACCAAAACTGACGGTCCATGACCAATGTTTTAAATGTGCAATTTTAACACTGTTTGTAAACTCATGTACGGTACTATCAAATAAATGCACTTTTTGATTGATTGATTGATTGATTATAAAAGACTTTTCAAAGCTGTAGGTTGGTTGGCTGTTAAGCCTGGTTCACATGGGTCGAGTACAGCGGGCGAGTTACTCCGTCCAGTTACTAGACCCAGCTGTTGTTTTGTTTAACTCGCCCAGTACTTGACCAGGCTGTCCGCATCACGTTTCGGATAGAGTAGGCTATGCTGTGAAATGACAGAATAAACAAACCAGCAAACCAATAATAGCGAAGCCAGCTGTTATGTGGGGGAATCCGGCTCGTTTTTAGCGCTATTCCGCCATTTCAGTTAGTACCGATCCAGATGTTTTGTTTATATCTATGCTGCTACACCACGCGAAAACCAAACAATGCTTTTAAATGGCACTACAGTAGCGCCATCCCCGCCACAACCTTTGCTACTGTAGTGTGCAAGCTCCCATTTCAAAGCACTGGTTGGTTTTCTAGTTGTGTAGCAGTCGCGTGCAGCGTACCGCCGCATAGCAGATGCGCCACATCAATGTGTAGTAGACCTTAGAATGCAATGGATTTTTGCAACAAGTATACATTGAATAGGCCTAGTTTTATTTATGAAAATACCTGCAGTTCACACTAAAATTTATATAAATTAGGCCATTTATAAAATATTAATATAAACTATGGGGATGGAGGAGGTTGTAATAAAAAAAGAGTCTTTATTTGTAAAACCCCGCGGTTTCAAAAAGTCAGGAAAATTCACTCAGATTGGTCAGTAAAATCAGGAAAAAAAGTCTAAAAAATTCTGTGGCAACCCTGTAATTCATGTTTGTGTAACATTGGAGAAAATTAGTAATCATCTGATTATGGACACTGATTGAAATTCAACCAAAATTTTAGTTGATCTCTGGACACAATTATAGTCCTGGACAGCCGAACAGGCTTATTGGCGGGTGGCCTATCAGCTGTTACAACCTATTTCCTTTGTTAACTGTTTCTAGAAGGTAACAGTAGCTGCTTCAACCAGAATCAAAAGGGTCGATTTCACGAAACTGTCCAATTTCAGAGGTTAAAAACTTAAAATTAAAAGTTATTAAAAATAATTTTTTTTTGTGTATAATCCAGAAGTAAATTGAATGTATAAAATAACATCATGAGTATCATTTCTAAATTTTTACTATTTATTACTTTTTTATGCACTCTCCATGTATTTCTTACCTAAGTTTCCTTTCAGGTCACGCTTTAATTAAAACCAATAATAATACAACTCTAAACAATTTGGGCAGTAATAATTTGACTGCTATAAATCTTCAAATAATTTATATTTTTAGTTATGAATTGCTCAAATATATATCAACTATATTCAATAGTCTTTTTTTATAAATAGAGTAATTGAACTGTGACAGGAAGGAGTGTGACTGGAAAGTAAATCCGCTATGTTTTATTGTAATTTATCTAAATAAAATAAAAAACCTCCTTTTTCATCCTGTATTTAGTTTTAGCTATGACTGATACAGATGATTCTACCTTTAAAACCAAAATAAATTATTTTTTTAAATTAATTAAAGGGCGTGACCTGAAGGAAAATAATTGTAATACTCATAAGAACTCTCAAGTTTTTTGTAAATTTGGGGGAAAAATAGTCAAATGTAAAACAGGAAACTGCGTAGATCATGTTCGCCAATATTTCTACAGAACATTTATATATGTAAAACTAAAAAGTTACAAATTTGAATTACTATATTTCATATTTACAGAAATATTGTTTTCAGTGAGTTAATTCTGGTGACACAAGTACATTTTTCTATAAAACCAAAATAATTTGTCTTATTAATTTAAAACCATCTAATTTATTTAATATAACTTAATCACAACCTTGTGCATGTGCTTAAATATAATTATAACATTTTTAAACATGTAAACAAATTCACTTATTTATGCAGCGCATTCCTGGAGACCGTGACCTTAATGGTAAATTGAGCCAAAAAGTTATAAAAAAAATTACAATGAACATATTTAATAGTTTTATTAAATGAATTCTATAGAAAAGAATCTCTTGTTGTTCATGGGCTAAGTTTAAACTCACATAGTCATTAATGTTTCTTTTATAATTTGGGTGACTTAAAATTAGACAGTTTCGTGAAATCGACCCAAAAAGTAACAGTTACAAACATATCATTGAATTTTAATGTCAGCTGTTAACATATGTAAATACAACCTTCTTTCCAACTACTGTAGTTGAGTTGAATTAGGCGTAAAATAATGGGTGTTTGGATGTTGCGAGGGGGAATATTAAAACCTGTTTTAATCACTTCAGAATAGGGTCCGAAATAACATATTTTCGTCCACCCGCGTGAAAGTGGGAGCTTCAAGAGTTAGGGGTTGAAAAAGAGATGAAAAGGGAAAAAAATCTGTGGTTTTTTGTTTTTTGAGTGAAATAACTCGGTAACCTTGCGATTTAGCAGCTAGATTTACGGGACATTAATTGTTCCCAATAAAATTTTCTACAAAATAATGATACACTTATAAGGATAAACCTTATAACTACCGTACAGTAGACTAAAACAAAATTTTAATGAGTGCAAATTCTTGAAATTTTTCAGATGATACATAGTGATAGATACAGTAAAGATAATTTTTAACATTAGTTTTTTTTATAATTATAAACATTGGCTGAAACTGTTATACCCACAAAAAATAGAATAACCGCTTAAATCTACCCAAAAGTCAGATATATAACCTGGATATATACATTTATTTACTCTTCCAATAATTCTTAAATAAATAAAAATAAACCATATGTTAATTAATATATACTGTGGATAATGCCTTTATTTGACTTTACCACGATAGCTATGATTATTTATATTTATAAACATAATACAGTAATCACATCACTGTTGGCCGTGAGTACAGCGTCTCGGTTGCGGCGTCAGCGCCAGCCAGTTAGAAGCTGCAACACGTGGCACACACTGCATCGCGCCAAACGAAAAAGGCCTACACTTAAGCACAACTTACCATTGTAAATAAACGGTATCAGTCAACTGACACATACTTTCTCCCAACAATATAAAAAAGGTGTTAAAAGCTCCAAACATTAATGTCTTAATGACTCAGTCAGTCGGATAGCTACCAGCTGAGCAGCGCTCGTTTGACCCCACGCGCGTCTGTGACTTTTAACAACGTACTGCGCTTACCGCTAAATGAAAAATTGAATTTTCTCCTCAACCACTTGACGTAGAGCGATAATTCAAAAAACTGGATTATTTAGTTTTTTGAGCTTGATTTAATGGTGATAAGTAAAATTTATTTCGAGGCAACAGCTATTTTGAAAATTCAAAAAATTGATTTTTGAAACACTTTTTACTTCATAACTTTTCTCGGCGATGCGGGTGGTGTCATTTTATTCACCATTTTAAGCTTAATAAACCACAAAATTTTAATCAAAATCGTTAGAGCCGTTTTTGAGAAATTTGGATTTTTGACGATTTTTGAGGGTTTTTGGGGGTAAACTACCCTTAAAAATAAAAAATTCAAAAAAATAAAAAAAACGCCTGGAATTATTGTGGGTTTGGACCTACGTACCAAATTTCACCAAAATCGGACCATTGGGGCATTCTCTAGCTCTGTATACATCCTGACACACACACACACACAGACATCACTCCGAAAACCACTTTTTTGGACTCAGGGGGAACCAAAATGGATAAATCCACCAACAACTCAAATTCGAAAATTTTGACGAAAACAATACTTTCTCCATATACCCTGGTATAGGGGGAGAAAGTAAAAATTGTTTAAAATGATTATTTTACTGTACATACAAAATATATTAAACAATAGGCATTATTATAAAATACTTGAAAATTTATGTTAATTTAATATTTTTGGTTGGTATTTTATAACTTATGTTTTAATGTTATACACGATTAACTTAAAAAGTTATTATTCCAAATTCCCTAAACCGATTTTAATAAACTTTAGTGATTTGAAAACGTCATTTAAAGGAAATTTAATATACACATTACATGGTTTTGAAATGTTTTAAAATAAATTAAAAATTACGTTGTAAAAATTTAGTAAATGTTCATATTTTAGGGAAAAAAATTAAAAATAGCTCAAAAAGTTTTTTAACGGAAATAAAATTATTAGACTTATTAATTTTGTTCATATTCTATTTAGAAAAAAATATCACTGATAGGAAGATGGTGATTTGAGAGTGGGAAAGTTTTTAAAAATTGACTACATTTTGCGAGGCACCTTTTTCCAAAAAATTGCTATAATTAAACGGTTTTAACAAATTAAACTAAAACTTTTTATAGATAGTTACCTTGACTTTGAACACTTTTATACAAAAAATCATAAAATTATCTTTACTGTAACTATCCCTATGTAGCATCTGAAAAGTAATAAGTATTTGCACTCATTAAAATTTTATTTCAGTTTACTGTACGGTAGTTATAAGATTTATCTTTATAAAAGTATCATGTTGTAGAAAATTTAATTGGGAACAATTAATGTCTAGTAAATCTAGTTGCTAAATTGCAAGGTTACCGAGTTATTTCACTCAAAACACCAAAAAACACGGATTTCCCCCCGTTTCATCCGTTTTACAACTCCTAACTCTTGAAGCTTCCACTTTCACGCGGGTGGACGAAAAAATATGTTATTTCGGACCCTATTCTGAAGTGATTAAAACAGGTTTTAAGATTCCCCCTCTCAACATCCATGTTGACTCCTAGTTCGACTCAACTTAACATGTTGTTAAACCATTAAACATTTTTTCATACATTTTTACAAACAATATTCTTTAAAGTTAGGCCTATATAGTTTATAAAAAAATTTAAACTTTACTAACGTATTTTAGTTACTGTAGTTCATCTTTAATGTTGCACCTTATGTAGGCCTACACATCATGCGTAGATGAAAGAGGAAGGCACCGCATGTATAGGCTCGACGAGAAGTGTGAACAAGCCTCATAATTTTCTAATCTTTTTACACTTTGCCTACGAATAATATCTATTATGATTTATAGAAGAGCTACTAAAATTACACTGACGAGAAATATACTATGTTTTTGAAAACCATTGAGTTAAGTTTGGATAGTGATTTGGGAAAACGCTTTTACAGTGATACAAAGTAAGGGGCCGTCCATAAATTACGTCATCGCTTTTTGGCCATTTTTGGACCCTCCCCCCCTAAAATCATCCTACCATCATAATTTGTCCGACCCACCCCCTTCTCAGAAAAATGACGTCATTTTTAACAAACCTCCATTTTAAGTAAAAATAATACTTTTTTGTTAAAGCAACTCAAGTTCTATTCTTTATTGATTTATTATGAATATCAATTAACTTTTGAAATCCATTTTTGCGGTAGTTTGTTGAAAAAATAATTTAAAACCGAATTCATTAGCCAAATAGTAGGCAAAAATTCCACTGTAGTACCCTCGGGTAGTAACCCACCTGTAGTATCACCTTTTCTATTTACCTTTCTCTGACGATGAACGCTACCTGATAAACTTAACACATTGCCCGATAAAATCTGAATTTACCTTCAGAATTAAAGGCAAATTGATTTTCTCAATGAAAATATAAACTAAAATAAACTACAAAACAACGCCTAAAATAGTCTAATGTATTTAACTGGATAATTATTTTACAATAGTTGAATCGTGTACGAATTTATCATTGTTTTACTGTCAAAATTTGATATAAAATATAATTTTTATAAATGACGTCATATCAAAGCCGACCCCCCCCCCCCCTTGCACATCACCCTGCCGTCATTTTCAATCTGGACCCCCCCTCCCTATCTTCAGATGACGTAATTTATGGACGACCCCTAAGTCCTTAGTGTATAGATCTCCTTCACGCCACACATTTAAACTATATAGGATACTATTCGTGTTTTTGTTGTGCTCTAATGTTGTTAGTTTTAGTAAAAATTTAAAATTACAACATTTTTTATTTGTTAGGTTATAGGTTTTAGGTTAGGATATTTGTAAAGGCTTTACACGTTACCTTAATTTTTACAACTTATAATACGTTTCCTCAAGATTTTACATTTCCAATAACCTACATTAATGTTTTCTATACCAATACCGTTTGTTTGCGGTAAGATAATCTGCGGTAATTAATCTGCCCTTATATAATTATTCTATCTGTTTCACTCTTCAATAAAAAAAATTAATTTATCACATTAATTGATCACTAGGCAAAAATATGTACAAGAAAATAACGGTAAAAGTGTATAGTAACAAACAGTTACATTATGATTCCAACAAAAACAGTTACAGTTACCTTCTGGAAACAGTTTACTAAGGTAATAGGTTGCAACAATTGGTCACCCACCCGCCAATAAGCCCAACCACGACTATATTTAAAAATTATTCTTCCTGATTTTCCTTGCATTTGTTATTACTGTACAACAGCTGTTTAATGATTCAATAAATGAACCTTTTTTATTTAAGATTAACATTGAAACTTTGAAAGTCTGTAGGCCATACCCTGAGGGCGGATGTGAATTACATTCGGGATTCTGCTCATCTACAGAACATAACCGTTCCAACATGCACCTAGATTTCTCGTACAATTCACACAAGCTGGATAAAAGGAGTAAATCCATCATGTTTGCCTAGATTTTTTATCTTTGTCAAATTATTTAATTATATGCTACTATGTTTCAGGCTCTTAAAGAAGAAGGGCATGATCCTGAAACTTACATTTTTGAATTAAGTGATGTGAAGAAGACTCCAACTCGCGGAAGTAAGTGGGTTTAACTAAGCTTTATTTTTATGGCTTAATTTTTTAGCCTATTTTGGGCAGTGAAATGAGACCAAATATAATTTGTTCGCAAAATAGTCAGAAGATGAATTGGATTTTGTATTTTTCCTCTTTAACCCTTTGGCTGCCAAGCACTTATGTTGTTTTCTATGCGACAACTGCCAGTTGAGTTCACCAGTGTGTAACCTTCAATTGCCAGCCCTATTAGCCTTATGACAACCCGGAATTGCCAGGGCCAAAACGTGTGAATTTACAATGTTTTTCTTTAAAAACAATAACTTCCCTCATAATACAGTTAGAACCTTATAATTTCAATTAAAATTACTTTAATTTGCATTAATTACAATGCAAAATTAATGTTTTTATGAAGAAAAATCTCAATAACTCCGTTATTTGTTGTCAGATCTTTACAAACTTGGTACCATTGGTTAGATAATTAAATTTGTCAACTTTTTTGTGTCTAGTAAAATTTTTATAAAATTTACCGGTTTTGAGATATTTTAGTTTAAAATTTAAAAATGGCCGCCATTTTGAAAATACACATTAGAAAAAAGTAAATTTTTTCTTGAAAATGGGTATTGCTATGATGAAGGTTCATGCCAAATATTAACTTAATACAATGATCCATTACGGAAATAAAAATTATTTTGTGTAAAAAACAAAATGGCGGCTATACGAGTAACTTTTGAGTTTTCGAAATTTTGAATATGATATTTTGACTTGTCTATGGCCCAGGAATAATACCTGAAAAAGTTGGTAGAGAGTTCAGGGACACCCTGTATAAGAAAATGTGATGTTGCAAAAATCTTCTATTTGAATTGCCCTCTAAAATAATTATTATTTTTATAAAATAATAATTATAAATTAATTATTATTTTGAAGACGTGTACATTTTATATATATATATATTTTTACTCTGAAAAAAGTATTTTATGGTACTTACAAACTTAAAAACTTTTGAGGAAGGCTAGTTTAAAATCTTGATAAACTAAAATGAATTCACTAAGATAAAAATATGAAATAAATTAGACTAATAAATATTCACTCTAATAACGATAAGGTATTCCCGCGGATTGACAGATCAGCTATAAAAAAAGATTGGCGCCAAGCAGTCTGGGGGCGGCAGACGGCGTGGCGCCCAAATCATGGTGTTATACATAATTGAATCGCTTGTTTTTCTTTACAAGAGCAATATTGATCAAATACTGCAACTCTTTATCTTTAATTTGAGTTGAAGTATAAACGTTTACTGCTAAATTTGTGTCCGCTACAAAGAATTTGCGAGATGCCGATTAGATCTGCAGCGGGCATTTCTTGCGCAGACGATAGGCGCCGATGTCGTCGGCAGCTGGCAGTTCTCGCGATGTAATAAAATGCCGATCTAGTCGGCTTTTGGCACCCAAAGGGTTAAATACGCTATTAAGATAAAACTTACCTGAAATTATAACATGTTACGTTTTTGTTTCAAGGTCCCTAAAAGCCAAAACTTGTCAAAATCATATTTTCATATTTTTTCTGGTTTTTGTCCCTAATTTGTTCGTCAGTAAAATAACTTTTAAAAATCCTTGATTTTGATTAAATTTGGTGTGGAGGTATAGGTCTGCAGCCTTCAGGTTAAGTTCAAATAACATGGTGATCGTCTAGTGGGAACGTGGTTTTTTTGAGATTTCAAAAGGTTAAAAATATGTTTTTAGTTTTTTGTGCTTATTTGTAAAAAATTAACAAAATACTAAGAATACATAAAACAGCTTTGTAAAAATAAAATATTTAATTTTTTGAATGATTGAATACCTTTTAACTGGTTATGAAGAAAATTCAATTCAAGTTTCCCTAGTTATTAGGAAATAAATAAAATCTTACATTTTGCTCATTTATTAATATATTTTTATTAAAATTTATCATACCTTCACTAAGTGAGGATCTAGGCTAATATTTGGTCAAAACACCTTTTAACAGTAAGTCTACATACTCAGTGTTGGGTAAACTACTTTTTAAAAGTAGTTAGCTACAACTACAACTATTTTCTTTAAAAAGTAGCTAAACTACACTACAACTACTTTTTTTAAAAAGTAGCTAGCTACAACTACAACTACAACAAAAAAGTAGATAGCTACTTTTTCACTACTTTACAAAAAGTCATAATAGAATATTTTGGTCATGTGGTTTAGACAAATGTCCATCAAAACGCAAAAAAAATATGCGTACACACTAACATACATACATTGATTGACATCCATTTATATAATACCAATGTGAATATAGGCCATACCATTATAGAATATACAGGGTGTCTCTGACCTCCCTACCGACGTTTTAAGGTATTATTCCTGAACAAAAGACAAGTCAAAATATCATCATATTTAAAATTTCCAAAACTGAATAGTTACCCGTATAGCCGCCATTTTATATTTTTTAAGGAATAATTTTTAATTTCAGAGAAGCTTGACGTAATAAAATGAAATTTGGTACACATCTTTTTGAAGTGAATACCTAGTTGGAATAAAATGATCAATTTTTTATCACTGATATTTTCAAAATGGCGGGTGTTTAAAATCTTTCACCTTAAATTGCGTAAAAACTACATAAGGTAGAAAAATTTATGTTCTTATGAGTTTTTTGGGCAATTCAATTTTAAAGCCAACGATGTAAAAATTATGAAAATTGGTTCATAAATAAGCGAGATAGAGCAATTTATCAGAGGCTAGTCACGCTCGTACCGCTTGACCGAGAGCAATAGTTTTGGTAACAAAACCATTGTTGAGCTGGCGCCGCGACCGCGCTTTTCGCGCGTTAACCCGCTCAGATGAGTGACTATTTGTATTAAAATCACTCTACCTCGCTTATTTATAAACCGATTTTCATAACTTTTACATCGTTGTATTTCATATTAAATTTCCCAAAAAAAAAAAAAAAAAAAAAAAAAAACTCATTAGAACATAAACTTTGCCTACCTTATCTAGTTTTCGTGCAATTCAAGGTTAAAAATTTTTAACAGCCGCCATTTTAAAAATACGAGTGATAAAACATTTATTATTTTTTTCAGTGAGGTCTTTACTTGAAAAAGCTGTGTATCGAATTTCAAATTATTACGTCAAGCCGTTCTTAAATTAAAAATTATTCTTTAAAAAAATACGAAAAGGCGGCAGTTTGGGTAACTATGAAGTTTTGGAAATTTTTAATATAATTTTTTGACTTGTCTTTGGTTCAGGAATAATACCTCTAAAGGTCGGTAGAGAGTTCAGAGACACCCTGTATATATCCTCAAAATTTCCATTTTCTAGTACTTTATGAAGTTTGAAAAACTGATTGTAAGCTGTCCGCGGTAAAACCAACTGAGACTGCGATTTAGACAGTGCCATTGCAAATAAACTGTGTTTTTAACACTTCATTAGCATTAATAACTTGGTAAATAATTTAGTTATTGTAACGCAAAACAATGGCAAGAGATCGGAACAACTTAACCTCAAACATCAACTCCAACTCATGACTCAATAAGGCAGACGACAGACAACGACAACCAAACCAAACGTTTTCAAGCGTACTACTTTATACTGACTGTTCGTACAAAGAGTCAACAATTAATAGTGGTGAAATTGTGTTTTTCTTTGTATTCGGTAACTATTCAAAGTAGCGTAATTCTGGGTTATTTCCATTAGTTAAAAATTTTGGGCATTTCAGTACCAAATGTAGCGTGAAAAGTAGCGTGATTCACGCTATATATTAGCCTCAAAATGTAGCGACGCTACTATATTAGTTGCTACTTTGAAAAGTAGCGCCGTTACACTACAAACTACAAAAAAAGTAACGCGCTACAGTAGCGCGCTACAAGTAGCGCGCTACTCCCCAACACTGTACATACTAAATCTCATGGTACCTTAAAGGGAGAGAGAGATCTGGTGTCCTTAATCATCTTCGGATCAGCTGACTACATGCTTTTTTAACATGTTTTCTCACTACACATGTCACAAACAGGCATATTGTGTGAGGTCATTGACACTGACTATCCAAGGTAAAATTTTTCTATTTCAGAACCGGAGGGCACATCAGAATATGTCCCTCGACGGGCCAGCATGGGCCTGATGTCCAATAATATTGGGTTTTACTAAATTCAAAATTAGAGGTGTTTAGGGGGCCGGAGAAACTATTTCCAGTAAAATTCGCCAATGTAACCAATGTACCGGGTGTCTCACGTAAGGTGTCTCAAATCGATTACAGATCAACAGTTTGTCCTACAATCTTGAAATAAAACTATTTCCTACTAAATTGACCCTGAAGAAGAATTTAAAAATAGTTTTAAAGTTGTGCAAATACAGGGGGTCCATAAAACAGGTAGTCAAAGGTTCGAATTTTGGAATTTTCAAATACAAACATATGTCATATTATAGATCGTTTGAAAGGTCTATTCAATACAAACATTTTGGTGAAAACAGAATTTTTAGTATATTTATTCGTTTCAAAATGGCGTCCATTTTTGTAGTCAAAATCAAAATTTACGGAACACCCTGTAATTCTTTTATTTAATGTCATAAATGACACCCGATTCAAAAAAATTGTTTGAAATAAGCCAAGCTGTACAATGATATATCGCAAGACCACATTTATTAAAAAACTAAAATTTCCAAAATTTATTATTTCTAAAAATGTTTACATATAGGCCTAAACAAAATTCAAAAATTTTAAAAGCAAACACATATTATTTTGTGCATTATCCTAAAGCTCTCGTTGAATTGAGCAACTTGAGCAAGCCGTGAACATCAAGGCTCGCGCCGTATGGACTATACGGCCTGCGCCGGCACCGTGTTGGAAGCATCGTTAATTGTAAACATATACAATTTTAAGTGTAACCTCTTATTGTTGTAAAGTTCTTTAATTACAATCCCAGCATTAAATAAAGATTGTGTTTATAGTAATACCTAAATGACAGTATAAAAAATAAATAAACAGTTCCAAATATTTTTATTCTGCATTTGGTCCACAATATTTTCCAATTATCAGCCTATATGCTGTTACAACACGTGCGGGTTTGTTATTTTCCATTAATCATTTCAAATTAACCTAACAAATGGCGATGCTTTAAGAGGAGATTTTATTAATACATCAATTGTTATTCTAAGAATAATTTATTTAGTTTTAATTATTTAGGGTGTTTGTCTATATTTTGTAAGAATACTTTAGGGGGTGAAAGGGTTCCTCTCCAGAACGTCATGCAGTGCTTCACCTGCTCCCATTTTATGTCTTTAAAGACCGATAAAAGGGAGATAGGCTTTCAATAAAAGACTGGCTTGAGCTACTTGATTCGCTTTTGGTTTTTCTTATATTTTGAATCCATACTATGCTATAATGGTTTAAAGTTGAACAATATGGAGTTGATATGGAGTAGATATGGAGTTTAATATGGATTCCAAATATTAAAAAATCCAAAAGCGAATCGAATAGCCCAAGTTTGATATTTTATTTAAAACCTCTCTCACTATTATCAGACTTTATTAAAGGTGCAAAATGGGAGCAGGTGAAGCACTGCATAACGTTCTGAGGGGGTTTTACCCCCCCCCCCCCCCCCCCCCAATTATTTTAAGTGTAAATAATCTAACGTTCACTTCTCTATAAGATATTTATGTTTATATTATGCAAACTGTTTGAAAAAATTTACGTGGCAACTCAGGTACTAATACCAGTGTTCAGGACTTTTGTTTGATCTGTATATTTGGTAATACGCAGCTGTTTAGTCTAATTTTAATAATGCTCTAAAACATATGGTTGTTTTAAATTTCTTTGTTTACTTTTAATGATTTCTCTCTTTAAGTTTGGTTCTGTAAATTTTTAAATTAAAATTTGTTGTAAACCCGCTACGGTACTTCTTTAGTTTACATTTTTGGTCCATTACGAGCCGCATTAAAGCCAGATTACCTATGGAAATTGTTTGTTTGAGCTACTTATAACTCAGTTTGTTTAAACCCTTTTGGATGCTATGAACTATCATCACAATACCTTGTTGTCAAGACTAAGGCCCGTATTATACTTGGACACTGTGTTCGGGACACTCGCATTAACATAGAATCAAATGAGAGCTAGCCTATTACGTAGCGAGACACTGTGTCCGGGCCACTAAAACGGTAGCCCGGCCACCGGCAACAGTGTCTCGACCGAGACACCGTCGCCGAGTGGCCGGGCCACCTTTTTAGTGTCCGAGACGCTCAATTAACATTGCATCAAATGGGAGTTATTACGTAGCGGGACACTGTGTCCGAGACACTTTTGGTGCTTGTTGCTGTTAATTCATTATTTAGTCAGTTCTTCCAGTTTAACTTGTTATTATTAGATTTTGTGTACATTTTTGCGCATATGGTAAATAAATTTAGTAATTTTGATTTTAATTCTAATTGAAAAATATGTTTTTACTTTATAATTACTTTTATGGATGCACGTTTTATAAATCTTCCTTAAGTCCTTTTAAGGGTTTTAACTCTTTTTTGCATAGTTATTCACACAATAGGCCTATTGTTCACGTTTAATTTTTTCTCGATATTTAGTCACAAGTTGAAATAAAATAAAATAAAATTGAAATAACTTATGTATCCTAAAGCCGAGACATCAATGATTGTTACAATCCTTTTATGAAGTAAATTTTGCACCCGTGTAAAATTTAAAAAATCATTTATTGTTATGGCTCCGGTCTACCTGAGCCCAAATGCCGGCTCGCGGCCGCGGCCGCACAGCGCTAGGCGAATTTTATGGCTGCAGAGGTTTCCGGGAATCGTGTTTTAAATTTAACCAATTAAGATAGTGATTGGCTCTTAACTTTTTCTAAAAGTAAAAAAAGACAAATCTCGCCTTTCTGGTTTTAGATTTTTTTAAAATAAAATTTCTAATTTGAGCTATAACTGTCTAAAATCATCTGTTTTCTCTATGCAAATGCAAGGGTTGTTTTAGTGGTGTTATCCTCTGCTAAATGCAGCTTAGAGCAATAACTAAGGCGTCGTATTAAAGAAGAATAACGGTGCTAAACTTTCTTTGTCACACTTTGGTAATTATTTCATTAAAACTAAAAGAAAACTTCATTTAAAAATCTAAACCTCTGCAGCCATCAAACTCGTGTAGCGCTACGGCCGCAAAGCGGCATTCGGAAACGTCGTTCAGGCTCAGGTAGAGCGGAACCTTAATTTTGAAATTTTATTATGTCTGAATTTCTAAGATGTGTGTAAAACTGTTAAGTAGATTTTATTTTTAAACAAATAAATTATTGTGAACCATGAAACAGTTAGTCTATGTGTTTGAAAACTGTCTTGTTAAAATTTATCATCTCTGTAATTAATTGATAATTTTTTATTCGGCGAATACAAGACTGGCTTATCTCATCGCCACTCTGACCACCTGTCAAAGTCTATAAAATCTACCAGTCGACTGAAAATCTTTGTCGAGTTTGTATTGTGTTGATCGTGGTCAGTCGGTGGCCGAGACACTGTGTTCCTAGTGTAATAGCCCCGAGACACTGTTGCCCGACACCGCACACTGTGGACCGGACACAGTGTCCGGGACACAGTGTCCTAGTATAATACGGGCCTAAGTCAGCAGTAACCAGAGCCAGGGTGGTGAAGTTGAAGACCACAACGACATGGATTACCTCAAAAGGGAGACGTCTGTCTGCAGAAGATTTATAGCAATTTGGAATGTAACTACAAGATCAATCTCAACCACCTTGGTCTCGACTGCCTTCGCATCAACTACTTTGGATTCACCCGCTCTCTCATCAAGTACTTTGGATTCACCCGCTCTCGAATCAACCGCTTTGGATTCACCCGCTCTCGAATCAACCGCCTTGGAATCCCCCGCACTCGCATCAACCGCTCTGGAAACACCCGCTCTCGCATCAACCGACTTGGATTCACCCGCTCTCACATCATTTTGTTTGGAATCACTCGCTCTCGCATCAACCAACTTGGATTTATCCGCTATCGCATCAACTGCCTTGTTACCACCCGTCTCAAATCGCATCAACTGCCTTGTTACCACCCGTCTCAAATAATACTAACATTAACTGTCCTTTATCTAAAACCTACTCAATTGCAGTACATGTACTTGTTCTTGTCATACCATAGCCAATGTTGTGATAATGTATTCTCTCATCAATTAATTTGATTTTCCGGTTGCCCCTTGAGTTTTCTGTTGAAGCTGGACCGCTTCAAGGGGGCCGGTATGTTCAGGACTTTTGTTTGATCTGTATATTTGGTAATACGCAGCTGTTTAGTCTAATTTTAATAATGCTCTAAAACATATGATTGTTTTAAATTTCTTTGTTTACTTTTAATGATTTCTCTCTTTAAGTTTGGTTCTGTAACTTTTTAAATTAAAATTTGTTGTAAACCCACTACGGTACTTCTTTAGTTTACAACCAGGTTCAACATATCACTGAATTGAAATGGTCTAGAACGTGCTGTCAAAGCGTCGTGGTCTCGATTTTAGCACTGTCCATGGCCCCTGTAGCGATCGCCGTACGTGGCACCGCGCTGTGTTCGACGCGCGTTGTTACGTGTGGACACATCCATATATACTTCAATGTAATTCAACCTACACGGCGCCATGCTGTCCACGGCGCACGGCGAAAAGTCGTATCTTGTGAACGCAGCCTTTTAAACCTTAACTCGTGAATGTACATACACAATTTCATCAAGCTATGGTACTCTTTTCATTTTCCCATGAACCCCATGGTGGTACTGGGGTTTTTTCTGCAATTTAGGATTTGTAATCGAATATAAGTTAAACCCTTCTAAATTAGTGTACATACCAAATTTTATCAAGATATGTTCATAAATAAGCAAGGTAGAAGGTTTTGTTTATTTCTTATAAGAACAACATGGAAACATATTTTTGGATTTTCTCCGTAACAATTTAAGCTAAGTTAAAAATTCAAATAAATAATTAAATTGTTCATTTGTTGAGCCCTTTTATATGGTTTGTGTTAAAATAGTTGGATTTAAAAAATTAAGGAAAAAATACTTTAAAAAACCCTTAAAACCCCGTTCCCATGTCCTGGTCATTCTGGTTCGCTAACCAATATATATCAATTTGAATGAACAGTATTTTTAGCTTCTAGGGACCTCGAAATAGTATCATGGTCCCGGGCTAAAGTCTTATTGTGACTACTACATAATAGCGTATTCCTAGGGAAATTCGTTGGGTGAAGCCGATAGCAGCTCAATTTTTTTCAGTAAAGTCATATTATTTTAAATCCCACTATACCGAAAATAATTTACCCCTATGCTAAATGCATTTGTCAAGAAAATACCAATTTAAAATTGGAGAAATACTGGATCAGAGATGTTACACAAAGTTCGCATTTAGTATGTATGATTCTGTTGCTTGTGCACCGCTTTTCCATTGTTTAGACGTTGTTGACCAACGTAATAGCAATGTTTGATTGTTATTTGCCGCCATTTTAACGTTAATTCATAATCAGCTGGCCTACTGCTTTTCTGATTGTCATTAAGTGCCGAAATCAAATGTCAATTTGATTAAACAGGGGTAGTAATATTGATATTCATGAATTAAGCCCATTCATGCCTATATGCTCTCTCAACTCAAAAGGGTCTGGCTCCAATTAGCTCAGACTACGGTTACTCTAAAGAATTTTGTACTCTTAGCCTCTTGGTATATAACGTTATGTGAGAAAAAAAATATTCAACATACAGTACACTCTCGTTCATCGGACTCGGCGACATCGGAACTCCGCTTCATCGGAACTGAAAATCTGGATACTGTATCATTAATATTTTTTTTCTTACGAAATGAATAATTTTTCCGTTTTAGCGCCTTCAATTTCCATTCGTTCTATCCGCACAACAGTGAAGTATCGCATTTTGCATCAAACGTCATCAGGCGTTTTCCATAATCTGTACACATCGATGTGATTTACGAGGCTGTGGAGTATTCGCACAAAAATAGAAAGAGGAAGAGGGCAGGAAGTGAACATCCGTTTCGACCGCTTCCCAAACTGTCATTCAGTCTGTCTCGCGTCGTGACTGCACCTGTGTTACGTGGAAGTCAGTTGACTGCTGGAATATGAATATGAATATGAAATATGAGAATAACGATTTAGGATCTTTATTTCCTGCGTTGTTTTTATTCCTATAGGTTCATTGTTACCATGTTCAAAGTTTGAGTGCCTTATTTTCATAAAATCTCTTGTGTTATCTTAAAAACGAGAGTGAATACAATCACGATAGGTCACCGTACGGGCGGAAATGATGACTCACGACGGACTCCGCTTCATCGGAATTTTTTGACATCCGAACCGGCCGTCCGCCACATTAGTTCCGATGAACGAGAGTGTACTGTATATCTTATTATAAAAAACTTCTATGCTTGGTAGAAGAGTGCTTAAAGAGCTCACTTTCTAAACCTAAGGTTACTGGTTTGATCCAGAAAAAAAGTGTGTAGCGTTCTGAACTTTCAAATTTGGACCGAGCTGTCATTGATTGTTAAGCTACATATTAATAATGTGAACTAGGTATTACCTTCTGACATTCCTTGTCGCTGGTGGTTAAGTTGCGACGCGTTTCGTCACTACAGTGACATTTTCAAGCATCTTCGCACTAGCGTTTCGTCATAAGTTAAAATCAAACATTTACACACGACACAGACACATAATAAATAATACCGGTAACACTTAAACATAAATCACGTCGACGCGGTGGCCACATTACGCACGACACGGACGGATGGTTTGCAACGACTCATTGCAAACTCATGACTCATGAGTCTTAGTTTTCACCGTTTCCGCGACCAATTTATGGTTGTATTCACTGTTGTTGGTGTTATCACACAAGAGATTTTCTAAAAGTAAGATACTGAAACTACATCGCGTGATAACAATAAACTTATAGGAATAAAAAAAAACCATGCATAAAATAAAGATATTGATAAAAAAATAAAGATCTGTGGGAACACTGTCCCTACTCCATATTTCATAGCAATATTTTTTGCCCACTCATCGGCATCGATTCTTAAGTTTAAGTTTATCCTCGATAAACTCACAATTCTTCTCCGCTTTTCACTCATTTTTCAAAATTGACATTTCACTTAACGTATGCACACTCGTGAGATAGACAGACAGACTTCCTCCCTCTTCCTTTTTCCATGCGTTGATGGCCTCGAAAATCACATAGAGAAATGTAGATTATTAAAAGCGTCCGGTGACAATAAGTGATGCAAAATGTGATACATTACTGTATTGTGTGTATAACGAATTGGATATTGAAGGCACTAAAATATAAAGATTACCTTTTGTAAGAAAAATATCCTGATCATCACTTCCGATTTCACTCAGTTGGATGAACGAGACTGTACTGTATTCATTTTATTTTTCTACTAGTGCACTATTATGTAATTATTAGGCCTACATTTTTTTTTTTTTTTTTACTTGTAAAAAGGCACTTTTAGAAGTTTTGAAATTTAGATTTAATGACTTTCTTAACTAGGCTAATAATGTTTATTGATTTAGGGAAAAGTGAAGAAGAGGCAAGTGAAGATGATAAGGTAGAAGAAGAGGAAGACAACCAACCCTCTGATACCACCACAGTGAAGAAAGAGAATGAAGAAGAGAAATCCGATAGTAATGAAGTCAAAAAAGAAGAACCGGAAGTTGAAAAAGAAGAAAAAAGTGAATCTACCCCAAAAACTGACGAAATAAAAGGCAGCAATGCTGAAGATGACCAAACAACTGACAGTGAGAGTAAACCATGTGATTCTAAGAAAGAAGAGAAAATTGATACAAATGAACACATAAAAAACAATATTGAACCTAAAACAGAAATCAAAGAAGAACAGAAAGAAACACCTGCTGATAAAATTACTGAAGAAACTAAGATAAAAGCTGAAGAACCGAAAAACACCATCTCAGGAAGTGAAAATAATTCAGAAAAGACACAAGCGAGTGAAGAAACTTCTCAAACAAAAAATATAAGCGTATCATCTGTAAAAGAGGTAAGCAAGGTATACTACTTAAACGTAGGTATACTACGTATACCTAATGTATATACGTTAGGTATACTATTGTTTATACGATTTTGTTGATTTTTGGGCAACACTCACCTGATTTTTTATTCCAAACTATTATACAACTATACAAACTTATACAAAATCGTATAAGATTCCCTCACCAAAAAATCATGTCATTCAGAAATAATACTATTGTTTAGTGACAAGTAAGTTAAAATTCCCCATCATACTATGTCTGCCTTTACTTTTCATTTGTTATTAAAGTTTCTTTTAAGCTGGCCTACACCCAATTCTAGGAGTAGACTGAGAGAAAGTAACAACCTAATAATTGTTAAGTGCTGTTGGTTACCATGTCACACTCTACTGGCTGTCAATACAGTTTCATGAAATTTTCTTTCGTAGCCTGATTTAGCTGGCCTACCCTCCACCAGGCCAAGCCTACAGTACTTAATCACCTAGGCAAATTGAAATATGGACATAAACACTGCCAACTTTAAAGAATAAAAATACTTACTGTGTCCCCAACTCCAGCTTAACTTAAACCTCTCTCGCCGAAAGTATACTCTCAAAAGAACGTTTAACAATGTGCCAAAACTGTTGACTCAATGTGTCTCAATATTTTTGTCGATACTCGAGTACCCGCACACCCCTGATTTTAGATTATTGATTCCCGATTAAAAAAAAATATAAATATAGTAGAAATACCATCCTAAGGTAACTGGTTACTCCCACAGCCACCATTTTGTTCCTTCCTCTTATAATTTTTTTATGGCTTGTTTGAATTATTTGAAATTTTTTACAGTACAGTAGACTCCCTCTTAACTGACTACCTTGGGACCAGGCCGCAGCCGGATAATGAACTGGCCGGTTGAACCGATATACATTTAAAAACACCAATTTACAATTTTATATGGCCTAAATTCAATTATGACTTAAAAATAACCCCGTTGCAGCAGACTTGCGTACTCAGCAAATTTCCAACAGGATTCAATTTTTTTTACTTCCCCCATAAACACCGTAGGAACGAGGATGTAGGTTTGCTGCCTTGGGTGTAATGCAAATAGATATAGGAAAATTTATTCCCAGTGCATGTAACTAAGTTAAATTGCATCAAATTCTGATATTTTTCATTTTCCCCATAAACCCCACAGGAGTCTTGGGGTTGAGTAGGTAGGTTTGCCACCATATGGGTGCTGTAGGTAAATATAAATTAAACCTACCTAGTGAATGTACATACCAAATTCGATCAAGTTATCTTAATTAATATCGTAAGCAAGATATAGGGTTAATTCCCCATAAGAATAACATGGAAATCCTATTTTTGGATTTTCTCCGTAACCTGTTAAGCCATTTCAAAAATTCAAAATACTGACAGTTAATTGTTTGTTTTCTAAGCTCTTTTAAATGGTTTTAGTTAAAATTTTCGAATTTTGAAAACTTATGTCCAAAAAAAATTGAGGTCAAAAAATGCTAAAAACCCATATTTGACCCTTTTGAAACTACATAAAACCCCGTTTCCATAACCCGATAATGCTGGTTCGCGAACACATGAAAATAGATCTGGTCCTACACCTTCATACTGAATTTCATCAAAATCGGAGGTCCCTGTAATAAGTTATCAGTACCACAGGCACATATATATTTAGATATAGGCCTACATACACCAGGTGTCTCAAATCGATTACAGATCAACAGTTTGTCCTACAATCTTGAAATAAAATCATTCCCCACTAAATTGACCTCAAGGAATAATTTTAAAATATTTTTAATATTGCATAAATACAGGGTGTTCCAAAAACTGGGGGTCACATGTTCGAATCTCGGAAATTTCAAATACAAACATGTGTCATATCATACATCATTAGAAGAGTCTATTTAATACAAACATTTTGGTGTAAACAGAATTTTGTTATCTTTATTGGTTTCAAAATGGCGTCCATTTTTGTAGCCAAAATCAAATTTTACGGAATACCCTGTAATTCTTTTATTATTTGTCATAAATGACTTCTGATTCAAATTTCTATTTGAAATAAGCTAAGGTTTACAATGATATGTCACAAGACCAAATTTATAAAAAAAAAACTAAAATTTCTAAAATTTAATATTTTTTAAAATGTTTACATAAACAAAACTTAAAAATTTTAAATACAAACACATGTCATTTTGTACCTCATCTTTAAACTGCTAAACTGCAAAAAGCTCTCGTTAAACTGAGCAACTTTGTAATTTACACTAATGGCGTATCTCTTTTGTTTTTGTAGTAATAAAGTAAAAATGTGATTTTCCCATATAACTGCATGGCAAACCACCATGGTTATTATGGAGAAAATTACAAATGACGAATATTGATGCAATTTAATATTTACCTTACCTAACCATTACATATCCTAACAAATAACGGGATCCTCGCGTTTGGCCGAAAAGGCGTTTGGTACCCAGTTTGGGATTTTTAATGCGAAATTCCGTATGAGCCAATAGGAGCGGGAGCTGTTGACTGGTCGAACGCCATTGGCTAAGAGCTAAATACGCGAATATAATGTTACTCAAAACTGGAAACACGGATCTCTTTTGCCAACCATTGTTCTTTATAAAAAACAAATTACTCAACTATTATTTTCTGTTCATGTTAATAAACGAACTCGAAAACTGACATTTTAAAATATAGATATATAATTAGCAATTACTATTTAAAACGTGTTATACTTTTGTTTTTGTTGTTGGAAAAAGGCCTTTATACAAGGTCAAAGAATTATTTGATGATATTTCTGTACAATTGCGCATATATTATTTTACTTTTAAATATGTGTCTACAGAAGACCAAAAATTGATTAATGTTCCCAATTATGAATCAATATTTCAATATAAATCGTAACTTATATTTAGACTTGGTCTGAAATCAATCCTATTTATTCCGATATATAGCATTTCTTTATACCGGTACTTCTGATTAATGTTACAAATAAGTTGCAGATAATTTGAGTAGTTTTCAGGGTAAATAAAAAATCGTAATAAATTAACACAAAAAAATGTCATTGAAAAATTGCAGGCTTGCTAAGATTTGTCGCAACACGTTAAGTTAAATCTATTAATTTAATAAATCTTCTGATGTTTAACTTATGTGTGGTGAGAATTAATAAAGACAATGGCATTCGGGAAAAAGTTGAAAAATGTCATTGGGTGGATCACATAATAGTTTAGTCCATCTGACCGTGGACGCAAGAAGGGGACTATATTCCTACATGTTTAGGCCTACAAGTTATGTGATTGTTGTGACAACCAAATGTAGGCCTAAGTTACATTATGCAGATCACTATGTATAATAATTCTAAAACCAACTGTTATACCTAAACATGCCATGTATGTCGTAGACAATTTTTTTTTTTTAATATCTGTGTATAATTTGGAATAGATTAGTAGCCTACTTTTTATAGCACCTGAGAAGTTAGTTGCTTACCTTAATTAGGCCCTAAATGAATTTTCTTGACGTAGGTGTAGGCTTACATTCAATGTTAAGTTATGAAGAATATAATAAAGATTTGTAACAGTTTGATATGAAAAGTAATTAATATCCAATTGTCATTAATTGACAAATTGTAAATTGACTACACCCTACAAGTAAAAAAACACCAGGTGAGTTGTTCACAATATGTTAGGCCCTAACATACATTTTCTGAACGATACTGTTATATTGTGTTATATTGTTATATAAGTCGTATGTGTTATAATATGTTGAGAAATGGCCATTTTTAAGTCATAATGAAGGTTGGTATGTATATGGAGAAAAACAAGAGTGTTTCTGTGTCGGCCGCTAAAATTCCGTTGGGCATTGAATGTTGCTAGCGGTATAATTGTCGCCCATACCTTTGACACATATTTAAAGCGGTAAATAACATTTATTATACTTGTACATGCCATGGAGGATGGTGTACACCCAGTTGAAATGATATGTAGGGTATGTTGATATTTTAGAGGCCAGGTAATGAGACCATGTAAGTCGCCGTTGGATTTTTCTGAAATTTGACTGTTTTCAGCCATAGGGTAGGGGTATGTATAAAATTTTGTACTTTCATTCTTGCATTTCATCAATACAAATTTCCATTTAATTCAAAAAGACTATTCATGTATGTGTTAAAAGTAATTAGCGTAGGCCTAGTCACATGTATGGCGATGTAACCGTCGTAGATTTTAACCCGCAATGGTTTCCATACCTATATTCGCTTTTAAAACGTGTAAATATGGTAATGGAGGTACATTATGTGATTTTTTCTAAACTATTAATGGTGTTTGACTGGAAAAATATTTATTTTAAACCCTCTGACCGTTATTGGGGTTAAATAGTTTCAAAATGTTAGATTTGTGGAGCAATTTTCAGCGTATTTATAAGAAACACATTCCCTTTGTAAATTTATGACAATATCGGTAATAGCTATTTAAATGCACTTATACAGTTGCATATAGATACCAGGAAGGTATTAAGTGATACTAAAAAATTGCATTTATACCCGTTATATTTATACCCATTATTTAAAAAAATTGATATTGCACAAAATTTTAAATATGTTACCCACGAAAAAGTCATATTTATGTTAGAAGAGTTACAACATAACCTAACCTCAAATTAAACCGGCCTACATGCGGCTGTTTGCCGGCTATTGGAGTTTAAATGTGGAATTTACAAGTCACTCACGCTCAAGTCGCTCACGTGAGTGACGTAGTAAATCATGATAAATCGTAAATATATAGAATTATATACTTTTTGATCATTGCTGGTGATAAAACACATATTTTTTTACTAAGATAGCAATTTTATTTTAGGTAAAGTAGTTTTTTTATAGTGGTTTACGGCAACACAGGAGTTTGCGTGAACGACTTGTATTTTTGTGTCCATTTTGCATTAGAAAACAACTTTTATGGGGAAAAAAAATTCAGCTTAGCTGCTTTTGTTCTGAGATCAGTTTAGTATGTTCAATTGATTAGGCCAAAAATTAATTTCTTATAAAGAAGTTAGTTTTTATTTTTTTCCTTCCAGGAAATTAAAACATTTTGTGAAACCGACCCATAAATATACATTACCGGTACTTAAAAAAATATTAGCCTACGTGTTTCTTTCAAATTCCCAACTGAAACTATTAGTCTAAGACTAAGAATAAGACTAATAAAATTGGTGCAATTGAACTAACAAATAAAACTTATAGGAGTAAAACATCAATAAAAAAAAAATAATTTATTTGTATGTTTTGTAACAAAATTCTGTTTGAAGCTGAGTAAAATGGCTTAAATTAACTCAATTGCCGTATTTCTGTAAGTAACTTAACTAAAATAAAAACTCCAATTAAATTAACTGCTGTACCTCATTTAAATTTAATACATATCCATTTTATGTGTTTAAATATCAATAACGTTTGCAATAATAATAATAACAATAATAATAATAATCGTTAAGATTAATTAATTATTGAGTTATTTCGTGTTTTGTCACTGTTGTTTAACGTTGGCACACCTGACCAGGAAACATACGGGCTGTAGTCTCGACTGGGGGGTCAATTGCTACTCGCCTCTGATTGGTTGGGCGTGTGTTCGAGGCTACTGGGTACCAAACGCCTTTTCGGCCAAATGGCTTGCCCCCCAAATAACATTTTCTAACATCCCATGGCAGTAAACCTACATACTCATTCCCATGGTGTTGATGGGGAAAATACAAAATCTCAAATTTCTTTGGAAATCCGCTGAATACGCAGTAGGGTGGGTCGAAAAAAAATTTTATTTTATTTTCGGAACACTTTAGTGCAGAAAAGTTACCTACTACAAACAAGGATAAAAAGTGCATATAAAATATTTAAATCGGTTAACATCTTCCGTTCGTGCATCGGACTTAAAGTTTATGAAAATTTCCAAAAACTCGTTATTTTTAGACATTTAAAAAAGTTATTAAACCTTAAAAAATAAAGAAGCTCTACGTTTTTATGCTTATTGTAGCATGTAAAGAGCGCAAATAAATTATATTCTGTTCAAAAATCCAATAATTTCCGTTCGCGCTACACCTCAGAAAAAATAGAAAATAACCAATTTTAGCGATTTTACTGTGCAACTTTTGTAAGCAGACTGAACTGTTTTGAACAAGAGTGCACTGCTTTGAGATGGATTGAACTGGTTTGAATTAGATTCAGTCGTGGTATATCCCCTCCTTGGTCTAACCCCCTCCCCCTCACCACCAAATCGGCCTTGTACTCGCCGCCATCACGTGTTTTTCTCTTCAGTAAGTCGCTGTGCCGCGCTCTGTCTAGAACAGTTTCAAATTGCTTTGGTGCCGTGTGTGACTTGTGTGATGTAAGCTACTCCCTATTGTGCATGGTTTTGTGTTATTTCCTTGACGTATGTCTTAAAAACATTAGCTGATGATGAATGAATCACAAGCTATTCTCACTAGGAGTGTGATTGCTGACTCCAGACAGTAGTTTTACTTTCCTATTTTTGGTGAACCAAGAGGATCATGCAAAATAAACTGCCCACATATGAATGTGTTCTGAGATGCTGTAATGAAGAGAGATACAATCTTTCCCTCGTAAGAAACAATAAAAATGTGAGTTTCGCCAAAGTAGCCTCTACGGTAGCGAAACAAATCAAATGTTTGAATGATAAAGCATCCATTCCGTCGTTGTCTGACTGCCGAATTGTAAAGCTGATTGAAGTGTATCACGATTCTTATATTAAGATTAGGAAGTTGTATAAACGTGATAAAGACAAGCCTGTATTTAAATGTAGGCTAGACGATTTAACACCTTTATATCCTTTTTTGTAGGCTAGACGAATAGGCTTTAAATTGTCTAGCCTACATTTAAATACAGGCTTGTCTTTATCACGTTTATATTACTTCCTTATATTAATATAAGAATCGTGATACACTTCAATCAGCTTTACAATTCGGCAGTCAGACAACGACGGAATGGATGCTTTATCATACAAACATTTGATTTGTTTCCCTACCGTATAGGCTACTTTGGTGAAACTCACATTTTTATTGTTTCTTACGAGGGAAAGATTGTATCTCTCTTCATTACAGCATCTCAGAACACATTCATATGTGGGCAGTTTATTTTGCATGAATCCTCTTGGTTCACCAAAAATAGGACAGTAAAACTCCTGTCTGGAGTCGGCAATCATACCCCTAGTGATAATAGCATGTGATTCATTCATCATCAGCTAATGTTTTAAGACATACGGCGAGGAAATAACACAAAACAATGCACAATAGGGAGTAGCTTACATCACACAAGTCACACATGGCACCAAAGCAATTTGAAACTGTTCTAGACAGAGCGCGGCACAGTGACTGACTGAAGAGGAAAACAAGTGATGGCGACGAGTACAAGGCCGATTTGGTGGTGAGGGGGAGGGGGTTAGACCAAGGAGGGGATATACCACGACTGAATCTAATTCAAACCAGTTCAATCCATCTCAAAGTAGTGCACTCTTGTTCTCTTGTTCAAAACAGTTCAGTCTGCTTACAAAAGTTGCACAGTAAAATCGCTAAAATTGGTTAGTTTCTATTTTTCCTGAGGCGTTGCGCGAACGGTAATTATTGGATTTTTGAACAGAATATAATTTATTTACACTCTTTACATGCTAAAATAAGCATAAAAACGTAGAGCTTCTTTATTTCTTAAGGTTTAATATCTTTTAAAAATCTCTAAAAATAACGAGTTTTTGGAAATTTTTATAAATTATAAGTCCGATGCGCGAACGGAAGATGTTAACCAATTTAAATATTTTATGTGCACTTTTCATCCTTATTGTAGTACTTAACTTTTCCGCACTAAAGTGTTCCGAAAATAAAATAAAATTTTTTTTCGACCCACCCTAGTACGCAGGTCTGCTGCGACGGGGTATTTGCCTTTTCCCTATCCAAATAGTCTATTGATCTGTGCGTGGATCGTATTATACAAAGTAAGGGGTTGATCCGTTACAGTACAGGTGAATGGTACTGAGAAAATTCACTGACAGAATGCACATTCAAACCTACGACATCGCTACATAGTCCCGAAGTGCGGCGCGCTTCCACCACTATGCCACGAACTCACCCAACTTGACCTGAACAATGGACTAATAAAATATTATCAGGCAGTTTGGAAACACCCGCATATTTCTTTATTCCTCATTGAGTGTTTTAAAAACTTTTTTACTGTACTGTCATACTCTAATTCACACATTGTCATAATCATATATGTTTTATTTAAGACAATATAGATTTATTTATCCGTAAATTGTTTTACAACTAAATTTTAGCTTGATAATATATTTATAATCCTGAAATATTTCTAGGAAAAACCAGCGCCAGAAGCAAATGGTATCATTGACAACGAGGACTCAATCAATCTCACTATTGGAGAAGACGAGGAAAAATTATTAGCTGATGAGGTAATTTTACATTTCTCGAGAGAATTATAAATTTTCTACTATTTCAAAGGTAATTATAATAATTGGCGAGGTACAGCTCGTAGCCTATCATGTGAGCTAAGAGAAAGACATTTATTAAGCTGCTAATGTCTGTAAAGAGGTATTGCTTAACTTGTCTTGTGTTGGGATGATCATGTTCACAAAATTTTAGGAAAGATTAACTCGGGGCTTTATGCTATATCAAAAATGGCATTTTACTGTGATTTATTAACTTAAAAAAATCACAAAAGTGATTTAAGTGGTTTTAGTGGTAAGTTTTTTAGTTAATTTTTTTTAACTTTGCCCTATTCACTCTCACATTTCCTTTTTCATTGCTCTGTATGGTTCTACAAAAAAGATAAATATGGATGTTATCTTGAAATTACAAGAAAGAGCCATTCGAATTATCCTTAAATTAAAACATGATGAGTCAGCCAAGGAACATTTTTTAAATCTACAAATTTTTACAGTGTATGCACAGTACATATTTGAGTGTATTGTCCTAGTAAAAACATCAAAACTAATTGAAATGAAGCCCTATATACACACATATAATACAAGACAAAGGTATGAAATAATTCAGCCTTATAGGTTAACATTTTTTGGGAAAAAACAACCTATGCAGGAAACATTTTTAAAATGTGTCCCTAAGGAAATTAAAAATTAAACTAATTTTAGGAAATTTAAAAAATTATTAAAATCGTACTTATTAAATGGATAATTTTATTCGTTAGAAGAATTTTTTACCTCCCAAACATATAAATAATTGAACACATTTACATGTTTTTGTTTTGTTATAACTTTTTGTTACTCGATTTGCATAAAGTGTTAATTTATTTGGTTTTTGTTACTTCTGACACCATTTCTTGTACCATGAACATAAATGCGATGAATAAAGATTATTATGACTATGACTATTCATTTTACAGCTCTTAGCCCATCATGTGAGCTAATAAAAAGACATTTACTAAGCTGCTCATGTCTGTAAAGAGGTAACTCGGCTTATATGCATTTAGATTTGAGTGCAGAGTTGTGGATTAACATGCTATAAGTAGCAAAATTAGAAAATTCTCTTAAAAACTTTATGTTTATCGGTATTGAACTGCAATTTTAGGGGGCCATGTAATTAATTGTATATGTTCCCAACAATATACGGTAGCTAGTTATTCCTTGTTAATTTTCTATTTATGTTTACATTTTTTACTCAGTTATTTGTAAGTTTGTTTATGGAATTCAATAATAATTGTGTCTTAGAATAGTAACAGATAATTCTGTAATCTGCTTAAAGCAAAATGAGATTGTAGAGGAGTAGTACTATTAGTGAGATTCATGAAAATAGTCTGATGGAAATTTTAATAGCTGTGACCCCCCTAACCCCCTCTTGCCTTATTTTCATTTGTAGTTATTTCTACCACGTTTAATATAGAATAACAATGTGTTTCTGGATAGTTTTGGCAACAATGCATCACAGGCCCGGATTAACACTTTTTAACGCCCTAGGCCAAAGGTCACAATTACGTCCCCCCCCCACCCCACAAAACGAGCCGATTTATAGGCTTGTTTTAATTCTAATTACTTTGTTTGTTATATAAAACCACAGAACTTTTTAACGAATGAATTGTTATACAGAAATAAATTTCAACCCAGGCCAAAGGAACAAGGTCAAGGCAATCCTTACGAGACAAAGGTCAAGGCAAAGGGGCATTGTTTAGCATCAATAGGTGAATGTTTACCGCTGGTCGGGGTGCTCTTTACTGCAGATCACAGGCCCTATTTTTGCGTATTGGTGTCGCTCTTTAGAGTCGATCAGGAGCGCTCTTTACTGGTGGTTGGAGGCTATGTTCACCACCAATAGTGGCGTGATTTTTGTCTGACCAAGGATGCTATTTACTGTCGACTAGAGGTCAATGTTTACCGCCAGTCGGGGGAGATGCTCTTGACCGCTAATCAGGGACACTTTTAGCGAATTTCCCTATAGGGAATACGCTATTACGGTAGTAGCCATGGTAAGACCTAAGCCCGGGACCACTTTACTTTTTCATTTTGAGGTCCCCAGAAGCCAAAAACACCGTTCGTTCGTTTTCATATATATGTATATATATATCTATATATATATATATATGTGTCCGTGGTACCGATAACTTTTGAAGCGGACCTCCGATTTTGATCAAATTTGGTATGAAGGTGTAAGACCAGGTCTATTTTCATGAGTTCGCGAACCAGCATTGTCGGGTTATGGGAACAGGGTTTTATGGGGTTTCAAAGGGGTCAAAAATGGGTTTTTGGCATTTTTGGGCCTAAATTTTCAAAATTCATCAATTTTAACTAAAACCATTTGAAAGAGCTCAAAAAAACAAACTATTTAGTATTTTGAATCTTTAAAATAGCTTAACTGGTTATAGAGAAAATTCAAATCAAGTTTCCCATGTTATTTTTATGGGTAAATCTTTAAAAAGTTATATATTGCTTATTTATCAACATATCTTCATAAAAATTTTTATGAACCTTCACTAGGTGGTGAGTAATTAAGATTTGATCAAAAAACCCCATGGCAGCAAACCTACATGCTAAATCCCATGGTATTGTCATGGAAAATAATTGTATAATGGGAGCAAGAGAGATGGAGATATAAGGTATCTGTTCCTAATCAGCTGATCAGCTGTCTTCTGCATATTTGTCAAATTTGAAATGTTTATGTTTTGTTATTTGTAAACAAATCTTTCCTTTTGCATGGAAGCTTTGGATTATGCACTTTTATTACTGTTGAAAAAGTCATTTATTGCAATATAAATATTAATATAAATATTAATATATGAATTATTAAATAAAAATAATTTTCTCAGAAATATAATGCCAATAAATATATTATATTTCCTTGTAAAGATTATTAATTATATAAGATAGCCACAAAGTTCTTTGATGTTGAAACAATAATTCTTTGGTTGGAAATTCGCTGAGTACGCAGGTCTGCTGCGACGGGGGTATTTATGGCATATCATGGGCGCTCGTCCCTGCCACGAAGGAGCCCCTTGGGTCCCGGCACCTTAGGGAGTCGACCTAGTTTGATTAAATAGATCTTTCTTATTTCTCTTTTGTCAAATATTCTATTTACTCTTGTTATTAAAGAATTGAATAAAAAAATTTTGAATAAACCAGAATTAAATTATATTTACGATTATTTTTTGTATATTTAATATTTTTTACTGAAATGTAGTATAAAAAAGGCCTGTTTGACGCCCCTCCCTGGCTGACGCCCCAGGCCATGGCCTAGGTTGGCCTAGTGGATAATCCGGACCTGCCTTCATCAGACTTTTTTTGTGAACCTTACTATAAATAGGTAGGTATAGAAGAAGGAAGTAATTATATGAACTCTTTATCATAATTTTTTTAATCATCACAGCAGCTGGAATTCTAGGGGTATATATCAATTTTTAATAGGAAGGTACCTTGAATATTTGTACTATCTTTTATTTAAGTTTGTAATTCAAGTTTTAATATTTTAAGTTTTTAGCTAAAATCCAATGTTTTATTTTATAATTGCTGATTGCTTTAATCTCAGTGTTAATGTTTTGTTGCAGGAAGACAGCAGTCAAGAAAAGGATCATAAAGGTAAAAAGATGTTTGATTTTTCAGGTACCAAGAGTCCTTTTCATTGCAATAAATTACAAATAAATAAATAAAGCACTATCCTTACAAAATTGTTTTTCTATTAAGATGGATTGTTGGTTTTTTGATGAGGACCAAACAAACAAACAACAATTATTAGTTCTACTACAACTTTTTCCTCAAATAATCGTTATTACTATCAACCAATACCTTTTATTTTTTCTGGCCATTTTATTTCATGAAACAAAACATTTCAATTGAAAACTATGTTAAAAAATTAAAAAAGATAACTTTTTTCTGACATGGCATTTATTGTACTGGTGGTGCCAGGTGGGAGTCTTTATTAACCTCTGTGGTTTATTGAAAGTGACTGAGGAATGTGTTGTGATTGGATTTGCCCAGCTTGAAGAAAAAGAAAAGACTATTTTCAAGATATTATAAACAATTTACCTGTCAAAATAACAAAGGATATCTTTTACGGATCGGCCCCTATGCAGAGAAGATGAAGAGAAAAATGTGATAAAAACTCTTATCCTCATATCCTCAGTTTAAGATTTGCTTGGAAGACTCCAGAAGCTCAATTCAAGACTCAAGAGTTCTGTGTTCTGCCTCAGAAGAAAAGAAGAGTAATCGCAGCTTCATAAACTAGTGGAAAAAGTGATTTATTTGTGAGAAACTTAAGAGTGCGGCATGTCATCATTGAACTCCCACCTCGGTCATACCCCAGTCTTACCTTATACTTAGTAGATTTTTTAGTTAAGGTAGTTAGCTGCATTAGTATATTTCGTTTGCATAATGAATATTTTGTTGAAGTATTTTCAAGGGATTTTAAGTGTACCCTTCGACACTCAACGCTTCAGTTCTTCGGGATTCTCATGAAGAGAGGCTACTTCTCTCCTAAACAATTTATCTCACTGCTTGATTGTCCCTGTCTCAGATGAAAGCCATGGGAGTTCCGGCCACAAGAAGACTACTGCCGGGGAGAAGTCTCAAGATAAAACAAACCAAGAGAAGATGGATGGGAAGAGGTTTGTTTGGTTTTATTCACCCGAGAGATTCTACGGATTAGGTTATGAAAGAGAATTTTCAACATCAAGAAATCACACTCCTCAGTTGCAAGTGAGATCTTCAGCTTTCAAGATCCGTCGAGCATCCTTTGCCTCCAGTAAATTTTCGACACTTAACTGGATCACAAGCTATATTTGTAGTTTGTGGTTAATCTTCAATTTTGGTAATGTAAACACTTAAGGCGAAGTCATGCAAATGGCCCAAGGGTTCGAGCTCTCATTAATGAGATTAATAATGTTAAACACTGTTAGAGAATATTCCATATAAAATATAAAAAGCATAACTAAAGTATGTCCTTGGATTGGGGTATTCTTAACAGTTAAACAGAATTTAATTATAACAAAATTGTATAGAAGGTAATTGATTTAAAATCAGTAAAATATTATTGTAGTCACCCATTTAATCTATTCGTCATAAGTTGATGGCAGTGTAGTTTTCAATAACAAGCGTCCAGTATTTTTTAGTTCCTCAATTAGTGCTTGATTAGTCTTATGTAGACATCAATAAGTCCTAATAGTTTTATTTTCATTTACTTTTCAGTTTTTTTCTTTTACTTAACTACACTGCCTACAGTGGGATAGCATAATAATTTTATCAGTGTAATTGTTTTACATTTAAATGTCATGCACTAACAACCAATGGATGTTTTTGGTTGGTCACGTTTCCATGATGAAATTTTTATTTGATCGTCTTAGAAATATTTTTTGTTGGGTCATTGCTTCTAAGTGCATTGTGCCCGACACAAACTATTAATCACTGTTGACTAAACAATTTAAAGTCAATTGGCATGATTGCAATATTATCAGATAGAGTGAGTGTATCAAGAGCTTCAAATTGATAAATTGATGCTGTGAGTGTCTGATTTGGCTTGATTAGCCCTCTACGGCTTGATTAGTTTTTTAATAGCCATAACTTTGAAGCGCCAATTGGCAATATTAATTGAGATTTTTATAATCTTTTTTCTGTTCAATTTTCAATTCTCTATACTGTAGGTATGTAGAAAATGTTAGAAGCTGGGGTAAACTGTGCTACGGATGAGAGGTTCATTATTATTTATTAAGTAGGCCTACTTGTGGTTCAAGATTTTTCTGACTGATTATTCATCGATTCCTGTTTAATACTTTTGGAACAGCTTTTAAAAAGCTTCAATCTGGATATAGTTTTGAGATGTGTAACATGGAAGCATTATGATGGTGAATTTAGAATTGAATAAGGATATTTCAATCTTGAATGTAACAATGGTAATGTTTGCCATAATGGCTTTAAACAAAAATAACTAAGGTTTACCAAAATATTTCACTTGATTGAATTACACAGCAGCTATAAATACTATTCTTCTTAACACCAAATAAGTTGATGGTGCGATTCCCATCATTGTTTGACAATGAAAATAAACATTAAACCTAACATGTAAGTCAAGATGCTAGAGTCTTGCGATGAGACGAGGTTAGAAGGAGACTATGCTGTCTTCACCAAGATACCTGAACTTGTGTTCAGAACCTGAACATCAGTGAAACTCTTTATCATAGGAATCGATAACGAAATAATCATGAGGATTTAAAAATAAACATATACATTTGTCTCATGACAGAGCTGCCAGTACCAAGTGCATTGTTATGTCTTATAGATTTGAAAAAATAATCTTCACATCAGAATTTAAAGTGTAGTTTGCTTTAAACGTAGAAATCTTGTAAAATTACAACAATATTAGAGCAGTTCATCAGTTCAGTTTAAGACAAAGGATTGTGTGTTGAAAATATATTTACTAGCAAGAAGGAAACAATGGCCAAATCTGTATCTAGAATTAGTTTGAAGCAAATAGCCAGTAAATATACCAACCAAAAAGCTAAGTAACACCAAACAATACTGGTGAGATCAGAATAATTAATGAGGGTTGGTAGAATACTCTAGAAAGAGGAATTACAGTGTTTATAAAGAACTGTTAAGTTTCTGTTCTTTACAAGTGATTTCTCGTATGTATCAATAATTGGATTCCTAATAACGATATTAAATCATAATTTTGCTTGCTTCTCAACTATTTTTGGGGGGTTTTGAATCTTGCCTCACTAGCTTCTTTTTTACAAAAATTAATTGTGGAATCAAAAGAATAATTTATAAGATTTACCCTACCTGTCCTCCTGTAGTCTTTTCTCATTTGAAAGATTGACTCATGGTAAGCATATCAAATCAAATCTAAATATTCTTTATTTGCAAGTACAAGCCTGTACGTAAATTGTGTCATACATTATACATACATTGATTGTGATTCAGATAAGGTAAATAAATACATAGAGTATAACTTCTAAAACATAATGAAACTATCACAAACGCCTAAGAAAAATGCAACCCAGTTTTACATATTCGCTGGCCCGCTGATAAATATGAATGAAACGATTTGAGAGCTATGCCTGAGAGTCCAAATGACTCTAATTTTTTTTAGTAAAATAATGTGAGAAATGGAGTCAAAGGCTTTGGAAAGGTTCATGAAAATTCTAACAGACTTTTGACCTTGAACTAATGAGTCATATTAATGTAAGAAAGCCGTATATTGAGTCAAAGAAAATAATCAAATAATATCCAAAGATAATATAGGCTACCTCAGTTATGTCTTACCATAACAACAAAGTCAGAGATCAATTACAATGTATCTCTGTTATTGCTACACATTACGGATAACCATCCATTATGTCAAGAACTAGATCATTACAACTCTTTAGGTGCATGCTCAAACGTAAAATAATAGTATTATGGAATGAAATAAATAAAATAATTTTATATTATAAATCAACATTGTTATGTGCTACAGTTATTAGCTGCAGTTAATAATGCAGCTAGGATTCTCATACAGAACACAGTTTTGCGTCTTTTTTGTGATATTTGGTTTGGTTGACCACCAAATGAGGCCAGATAAAGTATTTAATTTATGTTATTTGTTTTTATTGTAGTCTGTATTAATTTTGGGGAATGTGTGTCTAGATTTTATTATCATAAAACATTTGCTTCCTTTAAAAATACTTTATTATTTACGAGTAAAACATTTTAAAATATATAATTACTATTCTGTGTTGGGAAACTAAAATCATGTAGGGTGATAAATGAGTTTCATAAAAATTGAGGATATTTATTTGAACGTTTTGCTATTTATTGAGAAGTTAAGAAACTCAAATTGGGGTTTTTTCACTTTAAAGTTCTGCTCAGATATAAATGGTTGATTTATTTAATTTAGCATGTATTAAAAAAAAAAAAAACAGTACTGAATAATGAATAATTATTTTCTTATTTATTTTAACAGCTCTGCTGTTGGTGATAAAGCTGCCAAGGACGATAAAAGTAAGTTGTGTTTTTACTAAGCGGTGTTATTCTTTTGAAGATAACTTAATAATGTTTAATCTTGTGTACTAATTTTGCATTCTTTTATTGTGGTGTTTTTGTTTATTATTTAAACAGCGGTACCGAAGTACAAACACCCTTAACATCCTTCTCTTTACCTGGCTGTTAGATTAATTGCTTTAGAAACATTGATGCTACACTTTGCAATCAATGCCTTGGTATCTAAACATATAAAAGAGAAAGCTCTTACTCACTGACTCACACATTCATCACTAATTCTCCAACTTACCGACTAGCAAGAGTGCTGAAATTTGGTATACTCATTCTTTAGGCTTAAAATAAGAAAGTCTGACTATTTTCATATAAATAATCGCAAAGGGCTACGCCCTAGACGTCCTCAAAGTTACCATATTATTCTAATGGAAGCAACATTTTTGCATTCTAACATATGATTACCGTGTGTAAAGGATCATTAATTTTATAAACAGCTGTTCTCATTAAAATTATTGAGGGAAGATCGGTAATAAAAAACTAGACGATATTATAGACCTGCGGCGAGTGAGTGTATCGAACGTGCTAAACCTGACGGTAGTGAGCGCAGCAAACGAGCTAAACCTGACCACGAGTGAGCGTAGCGAACGAGCTCACCCTAAGGGCAAAAAATTTCTCAAGTTGGCATTGCAAAGCATGCCGAGTAAGCTAGTTGTATACAGGTTACAACCAGGCAGTTTCATCGTCTTACCACATAAAATATAACTTAAAAGATGATTGTGCAATATTTTATATTTTCAGGATCATGGAGGAAGGTTGTCCACATAGAAAAATTATAACTGAGTAATTATTTATTTTACGCCAATTGAATAGTTAATTTCATTAAAAACATGTTGAGGAACGTATGTTTTTATTTTAAGTAACTTAATAAATTTAGCAATGACTCTTATTCTCAGTCACAATAAACAAGTCTGTTCCCAGGATATTTTAAGGGGTGAAAAAGAGGAGTTATGACCTTAGCATGAATTCCCAAGTTCCTTAGAGGGCACAAGGGACATCAACAACAGATAACCAGTCTAGTTTATGTAACAAACTTTATCAGTGTATTATTTTGGACATCAGATCGTGTTTGTTTTCTTACTTAAAATGAATTAATTCAGTATTTAATTCAGAAATGGCTGGATAGCTAAATGGTTTTAGAGCTCACCATCTGAATTCTTATGGTGCCAGTTCTAGCTTGAGAAAAGTTTAGGCTTCAAAATTGAACCCTGCTGCCATTAGTTTTTGGGCTATTAATTAATGATCCAAATTAAATAATAAGCTGGTATTAGACAGTAATTAATCTACACTTGGCATCACACACCCATACTACACTCATCTTCCAATCGTATTCCCCTTTTTAAATAATCCCTTACAAAGTGATGGGGAGTCTTTTTGAATTATCCACTGTTTCACATTTTTTTTCTTCAGAAACCAAACTAGTCATGTTACACTTTAATGTGTCTGATTAATTGGGGTTTTTATGTTATAGACAAGAAAATAGCTTTGGGCGGTAGCAGCAGAAACCTGTGGGTCAGTGGACTGGCCACCACCACTCGAGCTACGGACCTCAAGCAGGTCTTCTCCAAGTATGGAAAAGTCATCGGGGCTAAGGTGAATCATCTCTTCATTCTAAATGCCAAAATCCCAGATTTAATGTAAAGTCAATATTAAAACTATGTATTTTTTATGTATTTTGCAATTTACTTGTTTTTAGCAAATCATTCTAATTTGTTATCCTCAAATAAAGTTAAAATTGTGTACATATGTTTCATTTTGCATATTAAGGTGGTGACAAATGCACGCACGCCGGGGGCACGATGCTACGGCTACGTCACCATGTCCAACCCCGACGACGCCAACAAGGCGGTTCAGTTCCTCCACCACACCGAGCTGCACGGCCGGCTCATATCTGTCGAAAAGGTAAAATTTTGCGGTATATAACAAAAATATGTTATAAAACAGTATTTTTAATTGATTTTGACTAAGTCTATGTGTAACACAATAAATAATTAGCTCACAATATTATTGCCTCTTGAACATTGTAAATATCATTTCACACATGCACATCAAGAATTTATATCTTTATGTAGCTATAAGCACATCGATTGACTGTACTACATTTCCTTTTGGGTTTTAAACGATCAACTTACTGGTTCCAAGGACAATATGTAAAAGTATGTTTCTCTTGTTATTCTTATAGGTTAACCGATACAACTTCTTATCTTACTAATTTCTCTAACAATTTAACCAATTTTCCTATAGGGAATATTTAAGTTGGTACCTTTGCTGAGAATTATTTTCAATCCTATTTTAGTTATTTATCACTATAATATTTAGGGAAGAAATTTCACTGCAAAATTAAACAGGGCTATTTTTATTGCCGCCTTCTGTGAAGTATGTATCTTTGACAACTTGGGATAAGGAGTTTGAACCTCAACTTCACTGCAGCTTGAACAAAATTTTAGCCTCATACCTCTCAAACAAAAAGAAAATAAATTTTAATATATTGGATGTTTTAATAATATTGGTTACATTGCATTTTTAATACTATATACTCTTGCAAGTAAATACTATATTCCTTATTGAAGTTTGTTCTGTTTACCATATTATGTAATTTTATTTTTTTTATTTTTAATCTGTTTCAGGCTAAAGGAGACTCTACTGGGCCTCCAAAGAGGTCAGAACCTGTTAAAGTTGACTCACCGACCAAAAAAGTTGAGATAAAGAAAGACCAAGTTACAAGAAAAGTGGATGTGAAGAAAGAGGAAACGCTGGTTCCACCCGGAACAGGTAAGTCTGGTTTCTTTGGTTACCTATGTGAACAGTTTTAGAGGTATAAGTGAATGTTAAACCCACATGATAAGTGATATTTCAATATGCAACTTATTTATGGACTAGGCATATATGGAACATATTATTTAATTAATTGGCACCAATTACTTTTGATTAATCAGAGGGTGAAGAGAAACAGCCAGAAGCTCCAGGGACAGAAGGGGGAGAAGCGGGTGGTGAGAAGAAAGACGGGAAGGAGAGCGGAGGACACCGCAGCAGAGAGACAACCCGAAGGTCCAGCCCTAGAACAGGGGAGAAGCGGCCCCGCAGCACCACGAGCAGCCACCGCTCCGGACGCGCCGGCTCCCCCGTGCTCAATTTTGACAAGATTAAGGTTAGTTAATGTAAAAAAAAATACATCCAATAGGGTTTGAAAACAAATTTTAGATTACCGTAACTAGTTGTGTTAGGGATGAGTCATCATTTTTTAATCATCATGTTTTATGGCATGGTATTAAAAGGTAGTCATTTTTAAATTTTAAAATATTTAGAATATGAAGTTAATTTTATGCGTTCAGTTTTATTTTTTATTTTTTTTTGTTGGGAAAAACTAAACATATTTTATACGCAACATGGTTTTTAGACAAGGAACTCCTTCTACAGTTTTCAACCGATTTCAATAATTTTGGTGTCATCGGATAGAGCTTGGTGTGAAGATGTATCTACAGTAAAGTAGAAAATGTCCATCCAAACAGAAGGGCCTTACAAGCTCTTAAAGTTCGTAATTTTCCCATTTGATTAACAATGAGAAGGAAATTTATTCATTTTCAAATTCATCAGCTGTAAAGAGTAAATACAGAATATCAGCAGTTATCTATTTATACCAAAAAGGTTATTTTTAATCGCGGAGCATACAGAGGACAAACAAGTACATTAAGTATATAAACAAAAAACAAACAAAAAATGTGTTTTTTTCACAAAACGTAGAATGATTAGAGAGGTCGCAAACTAAAAGTCTTGGTACGACTGACGCAGAAAAAGTAGCGACGTGCATAGGCGTCATTTGGGGGGGGCAATGGGGGGCAGTTGCCCCCCCAATAATTTCGGTGATTTTTTTAAAATTGGAAATTAAAATGTTAGGTTATGTAATATGGTGAAATATTTGTATATAACAATTATAAACTTCTGAATCAGACTTTTAACAAAATGTGTACTTTGTATTATTTACACAAAACTCTTAAATTGACTCATTCTGCAATCGTCATCTGTAGCAGGAAGTCCCATCTCACGTCTGTTGAGTTGTTAAGGCTCCGGTCTACCTGCAGGAACGACGTTACCGAATGCCGCCTCTAGGCCGTAGCGCTAGGCGAGTTCCGCGAGTTTGATGGCTGCAGAAGTTTTACGGGAACCGTGTTTTAAAATTAGTTAACAAATTATGATAGAGATTGACTCTTAGCTTTTTGTAAAAGTAGAAAGACGGATCTCGTTTTCTCTGGTTTTAGAATTTTTTTTATAAAATTTATAATTTCAGTTATAACTGTCTAAAATTGTCTGTTTTTTCTACGGGCAAGTTTTAAAGATGCAGAGGTTAACGGGGATCGTGTATTAAAACTAACCAATTAAGATAGAGATTGGCTCTTAACTTTTCCTAAAAGTAAAAGACGGATCTCGTCGGCTCTGTTTTTAGAATTTTTAAATACAATTTCTAATTTTAGCCAACTGTCTAAAATTATCTGTTTTTCTCGATTTTTAACTTAAGTTTTCCATTAGTTTTGATAACATTACCAAAGTGTAAGAAAGGAAATTTAGCACCGTTATTTTTCTTTAATATGACACATTAGTTGTAGCTCTAGGCTGCATTTAGCAAAAGATAACAGGGTTCTAAAAACCCTTGCATTTGCATCGAGAATAACAGATGATTTTAGACAGTTAGGCCTATAGCTGAAATTAAAAATTTTATCTAAAAATTCTAAAAATAGAGCCGAAGAGACCCGTCTCTTTAATTTTAGAAAAGTTAAGATCCAATCTCTATCTTAATAGGTTAGTTTTTAAACACGATCCCTGTAAACCTCCGCATCTATAAAACTTTTTGCCACTAAAAACAGATGATTTTAGACAGTAACTGATACTAGAAATTGTATTTAAAAATTCTAAAACCAGAGAAGACGAGATCCGTCTCCCTCTACTTTTAGAAAAAGTTAAGAGTCAATCTCTATCTTAATTAGTTAACTTTAAAACACGATTCCCGTAAACCTCTGCACTGTCTGCAGCCATCAAACTCGCCTAGCGCTACGGCCGCGAGGCGGCATTCGGTAACGTCGTTCGGGCTCAGGTAGACCGGAGCCTTGCCTTGGTTAAACATAACCTCTTTCGTGTGAAAAGGTATATAGTACCTTTGCTGATGTCCGATGTTAACACTGTTGTTTACTTGAAAATCAATCAATTTCCTTACTGATGGGTAATCAAATGGGAAAATTACAAACTTTAAGGACTTGTAGGTCTCCTCTTTTTAATGGACAATTCACTTTAGAAACAACTTCACGCCGAGCTCAATCCAATGGCACTAAAATCATTAAAATATATTGCAAATTGTGGGAGGAGTTTCTTGTACAAAAACCCGTATCAAGTATTAAATATGTATAGATGATTTTGTAAATCATTATTTATCTTTTTTTAATCACTTAGTAATTTTTTACCTCTCTTGTCCTCAATAACAATTTAATTTTTTTAGGTAATGTAATGGGCAATATACCGTAGCTTTACTGATCCTAACCAACAGTTGTTAAATGATTTTTTTGTCCCTTATACGGCAGACTGCAAAGGTACTTTATACACACCTCTGGAGTTTTTGTCTATGTAAGTTATCCGACTGTAAAACTTCAGAGTTGTAAATAATAGACAATAAAAATAACTAAATAGTTATAAAATGATGTTTTTTATTTTAACGATTTAGTATCCATTAACCACTTAAATCCATTAAATTTCTTAAGGTATTTTACATCACAGTAACCACTAGCAGTTCCAGAAGAACAATGACTTTCTACAAATAGAAACATGTTATATAATCAAATTTTACATGCATTAGGGTATTGTTTTCATGGGTTTGTGAGATTATATTATAAGTTCACATTTTATGGACAGCTTAGCGTCACAATGTAAACTTAATTAGTTTTTATTGACAGTTTTTAGCGAAATTTAAGATTTTTGGCGTATTTGTGGGAAGGGGGGAGAGGGTATGACCTTATGAAAATCTTGCCCCCCCAATCAGAATGCTGAAATGACGCCTATGGTGACGTGTTCAAAACTTTAAAAGGAAATTAGAGATAAAGCTAAATTCCTTCATAAGAATAGAACGGGGATTTGGCAAACGTCTGCCTTGTTTTTATTAGAACATATTAGCAAATTTCCCATAGGGAATAAGCTATTACCGTGGGTCTCATGGTAAGACTTAAGCCCGGGACCATGTTAATTTTTTGTTTTGAGGTACCCAGAGACCAAAAATAATAGTTATTAGAATTTATACATATGTATGTATGTGTCCCTAGACACGATAACTCTCGTAAAAACGGTCCGATCGACACCAAATTTGGTAGGGATGTGTAATCCTACGTTTATTCGGATGAGTTCGTAAACCAGACATATCGACCTACTGGAAGGGGTAGTTTTGGGGGGTTTTGTATATCAAAAATGGGTTTTTTTTGCATTTTTCATATGTAATTTTTTTTAATTTTAAATTTTTATTTTGACCATTGGATTTAGCTCAAAAAAACACACAATTTAATACTGTGAAGCTTTGCTCTATCTCCATTGGTTACCGAGATATTAAAAAGTCTAAAGACAGTACGTTGTATTTTGAGGCTCCAATGTTAATCATATGGAGAATAAGGATGTGTTAATATTTGACTTATAAACCAATATTTTTGGATGGAACTTGGTATTGAGATTCCATCCTTATGGTAAAATATCTGGGGATTTGTGCTTATCATGGCAGCAAACCTGCATACTCTTTTCCTATGTTAATCATATGGGAAATAGGCAAACTCCTTTATTTATAGACAGATATTGATGAAACTTAGTGTATGGCTATATATGGTCGAAATAAATTTTTTAATGCTAAAAACCTACTTGTAGTGTTCCTCTTGGCAGAATACCTGCATAGGCCCCTACTCTTTCCCTATATTTAGCATAAGGAGAATGGACATTTAATTCCCTATTTATGAGCACGTGATGACATTTTGTTTACATTTTTATCTGGTCAAAATTAATAATTCTAATTTTTGAGTTCGCTGAGTACGCAGGTCTGCTGCGACGGGGGGTATTATATTTTGATTTGATTTTAGATGGATAGCCAGATGAAGCCAAATGAGTGAAAACAATCTATTAAATTATGGCGTGTCTTTGCTTTATTAAGATTTGGTGACGATATTGATTTGTAGAGGTCTACAAGTACCCGAAAATTCAGCAAACTTTGGGTAGTTGGTCGGGCGGGTTTGACTCGTCAAGGGCTTTATTTGAGCGGGCTTTAATTTTAAGTCGGTTGGGGCAGGTACCTAATGCCCGAATTAAATCAGATTGTTGTTATCTGATATGACATTAAAAACAAACCCAGGTGTTTTTTTACTGTTTTTTGGCCAAAGATCCTGAATTAAAACGTTCAGAGAATTAACTAGGTATTGTCCCACCCATGATTTTAGACTTTGGCTGTGTTATATCATTGTGTCATAACCATCAGTCACTACTGAGATTAATTTAATCAGCATAAATTAATCTCATGACCTTTTTTTACATTTTTTGTATTCATTGGTACAGTAATAACGGATCTTACATGGTCAATACGGATCGCGATATTTGGATCGTGATAGGATTGAATGGATCACTCATTACTATTTTTGACTTTACACACTCAATCCGTTTTGTGATCCAGCATAACAATCCAAATATTGCAATATGTATTGACCATGTAAGATCCACCAATATTTTATTGATATAACTTGGTAAATTTTGACATGTAATTTTGAATTTACTTGAGAAGGTTTAACTGATATTTACTTACAACACCCATATGGCAGCAAACCTACATACTCGCCCCCATGGGGTTATGGTGAAAATTAAAAAGTGCGTAATATCGGTACGATTTGATTTTTACTTTACCTAACCATTACATTTCCTAATCAACATTTTTATTTACTGCATTCATTGAATAGAGAAAAATTCTATTCTATTATTTTACAGGAAGAAAGAGAAAGACAGCGTCTAAGGGAGAAAGAAAGAATGCTCCGAGAAGAAGAACGAAGGAGGGAAACCGAGAGGTTGAGACAAAAAGAGATTGACAGAGCTCAGAGAGAAGAGTTTGAACGTTTGGAAAGGTTGGTAAATTATAAGTTTTTTAATAAAAAATGTTCTTAGGGAAGTGTTACAGTAGATAAAGTTTGGCACAGATTTGGCTGGGTAAACCAACCCATGGTGATAACCACAGGTTTAACTTATCCTTATATAACCAAAGAATTTTATTCAAAGTTAATATGCTTACAATAAGTTTTAAAATAATTTTTAGTTAAGAATAAGAGAGCAGGTTTACTTAAAAGCATCCACTACACTCTTTATGTAAACTCCATTGAAGCATCATAGTTGCCTAAAAGTTTGTCTATCACAAGTCAGCTCCCCCATCCTTGTCTCAAAATAACATGACCCAGTGGTCAATTCCATTCCTTAACCCTCTTCATAAATCTTAAAAAATTTTTAGGGAACGGAAGAAACTGAAAATGGAAAGAGAGCGGTTACTACGAGAAAAGGATGAACTGATGAGACTGAAACTTGAGCGACAGCGGTTACAACAAGAGAGACAAAAATTGGAAAGAGAGAGACTTGAAAAGGAAAAAGAGGAATTAGAACGACTCAAAAGACAAAATTTGAGGTGGGTGTAGTTTTGTTTTCTAATCATGTTAAGTAATTTATGTTATTTTGACAATGACCATAAAATATTAAAATGTATTTATTCATATTTTGTATTTATTTTATGTATAGGCAGTGAACACTAGCTGTGTTAAACATTCACTGTTAACATACACTGTTTCCTACACTTGTACAGTTCTGTCTTATATTTTTCAGACAGATTCAGTAATGCCATTTAAAAGATGCTGTTCCAACATAGGTCTGCTTCTTTGAGCAACTAAACTAAATCCTGAAATGAAGCCTTGAATGTCACAAATATTAGTTTATAGGTTTATTTGTAACGTTGATGTTAATTAAAATTGATTTTTTTATTTAAGTAAAAACAGAAGTTTGTCCAAACTTTCAGACTACTACAGGGTGCTACCGGTTGGGAATTTGGGAAAGAGTAAGAAATTTTGTGAAGTTAGAAAAAGTAATAAGAAGTCGGGAATTTAATTTTTTGGTTGGAAAAACTCATTTTATAAAAAACTATGAGATTTTTACGTTATTTACAAACTTTACAAATTGTTTTATAAAAATACGGGGTGGGTGAGGCTCCTCTTTTGGTCGAGCATTTTCTGAAAAATGGCCTGGAAAAATCCTGGGAAAAGTTGGGAAATCCATTCTTGAAATTAAGTAGACACCCTGTTACGCATAAGCATTTCGTAGATATATGTGCATTCGGAATTGTAATCTGATTTTGAAACATTTTAAATCCTGATTTATGACAGATAATTGATGAAAAATGTAATTTATGAAAGGGAAGACTGATTTCCAACTTTGATTTTCAGACACATCTTAAATCAGTATAAAAACAAACATTAAGTAACTTATTACAAATAACTCTTAAACATAGGCTAAGTTATATTGATAAGAATTAGGATACAACATTGAAATTGTAAAATTTACCAGACTTAAACACTCATGCTTAACAATGCTTTTAATCATAATGGGTCATTTTAGGTCATAATCATAACCATAAAAATAAAATGATCAATAAGTAAACAAACTTTTAATACACAAAAATTTGGGATGTAAATGTACAAATAGGGAAAGTAAAACACTTCACTTTTCTTCAAAATCATGTTTTCAGTATTAAATTGCTAGTAAAAAAGGATAAGCAATTTGTAGATTATTTATAAGCCTACCGTTTTTAAATGTTATTCACAAAATATTTCTCGTATTAAAAAAGCAAAAAAATCCTCTCTTGTTCAACGAGATTTAAAATTTCTTGTAAAATATGAGAAATTATGAGACTTGTCCATCCCTATCAACTATATAAAATTAAATCCTGTATGTCATACATTGATATTACATGGAATAATGCTATTAATTTTCAATATAATGAATAATTCGTTTGTATTTAATATACAACCTAAATACAAATTAAGTATTAGATATAATGTCACGTTCAATTTGCGTAAGCTAGCCACACGTAGTTTAGCCACCTGTGTTGTTATGGTTTGAACCTCTCACGGTGTGCAGTATTGTGAGCAGGCTAGAGGAGGAAGTGAGACGGAAGCGGTCGCTGAGTAGCTCCCGGGACCGTGAGTACGAGACCAAGCGGCACCGCGCTACCGACACGAGATATGTTTCCTCTTCTTCTTCTCGCTACCCGGACTCTCCCAGGTAATAATTCCCAGTGTGACAATTTTGATAAATTTATTTCTGCAGCATTATGTTGAAATTGGTTTTAAATCATAAAAATATAGGGGTGTGTGAATAGTGATGTTTTGATTTGGTTTGAATATTATTCAGTATTATAAATATCAAAGAGTTTTTAGTAAAATATTTATGTTGATATTAGTTTTCAAGAGTTATTTCTTTTAACTGAGATTGACTATAAAATCAAATTGTATTTGAAATTCAAGCATTTCACAAACTGCAATTAACATCGTTTTTAAAAAATAAAGTGTTTTATGTAGGGATGGATGGGAATGGATTTTTAGTTCGGGACGGGACGGGACGGGAATTTTTATTTCCCAACCAATTTCGGGACGGGATCGGGACGGAATTGCTCTTCTCAACGCTATCGGGAAATATTCGTTTTGACTTTTATCTGAATGTCGTATCAAGACAAATTAATGTTAAATATCAATTGGTTCTGTTTCCGAATTGTTCCACTTGTTTTTGTATAAGTTACAATGAACCTCCTTTTGTTAAAAAGATTTAAAATATCTAATTTTTTCATTTGCAGTATACAATGAGATAAGGATAAAGTATAAATTTTCTTGTAACAAAAAAATCAAATCACTAAACAATATACATATAAAAAAAGTCCATTCAAATTTTATAAAAGTTTTGTTGAATGAAATATTAAACGTTTTCTGTAAAGAATGAAAAGAAAAATTATGTACGGTACGTAAAAATATAGATTAAAACAATTGGAAAAATTGTAAAGAAAACAAAACTGTATTAAATAATAGGCATTAGGCCTGCTCAGTAAAAAAAAAAAATAAAAAACAATGAAAGTTTAAAGTTATGAACCTCAAAATCTAATAAATGTATTTGTAATGTTTAATTTTTAAAAATATATTTAATGGGATTTGAAGTTTTTCATTAAAAAATTACATTAAATTATAATAAAATGCTTTTAACATTATAAAACAGTAACTCAATTAAAGATTGATTTATTAACAATACTTTGCCATTTTCCCTTTGATTGGAAAGTCTCACAACTTTGGTTGACATTTTGTTTATTTTGTAAGAATTAGACGAATCAAACGAGGCATCCCTTAGTTTTCTACGACAATTGGTTCAGAAAGTAGCATTTGGTACTAGGAACAAAAAACACCCTTCTTGAATAAATTACTGCCGGGGGTCGAACAATAGATAAGCTGAAGAATAGATCGTCTCTGGCGTCCTGGAATGTGGACGCGGCGCATTTGTGCTGTTCCTCGTTAGGGAGACCGCCGGCCGCGATCGCCGACCGAGATCGCCGGCCCAAAAATTTGCTCCCGAAAATTTTCCCGAAATTTTGGGTCCCGTCCATCCCTAGTTTTATGATTTTCTTAATTTATTTTTGATTTTATCTTCATATTATCTCCCCCCCCCCCCCCCCCCCCCCGTGTAATTGGGTACTAAGGCGCATAACACTAGGGTCAACAACCAAAAGTTTTTATAACAGTTGGCTATTTTTGGTCGTCAACACTGGTACGGGAGTTGATGGAAGAATTTTTGGGGATTTTTCTTTTTTTTTTAACAAAGTCAAAAACTTAATACCAACCAGGTTTAAGTACATGATGCTCCCGTTCCATTCATCACCATCTGAATAAACCATTCTTTGTTTAAAATCAAGGATTACAAACAAATCGTTTAGGGGTTTGTTTATATTTTGTTTCTCAGAGTAGACCACTTTTTTGCACTTTTTTGAACACCCTTTTCAGACATTTTACTTTGATTAAAGTAAACATTTTATTATTAGACCCACCAGATTTGGTAACATCTGTTTGAATTGTGCAGAGCTCTTTGTTTTGTGGTTATAACGTGGCTATAAACTCAATTGAAGTCATCAACGTTAGTCAAACTGTAGTTGAATGTGAAGTAAAACTAACCACAAATTGAAACAAACCAATTGTTTACTTGATTTGTACTTAATTCGGTCTTATTGTATGTTGCAAACTATATGTTATAGAAATAATTGCTATTTCTGTCCTTAATGTTTGAAAAACTCATCTTGGTCGCTTTTCTCTCTCTCCTCTTCTCTGAATAAGTCCCCCATAGAGGGGGAATATTAGTGAAAAAATTGTGTTTATGTGTTTATATGCTCTTTGAACGTAATTTTCTCATGTAAGCTAACTGAATCCGTTCTCCTGTATTGTAACCCTAATCAGTAATCAGCCTGAGGGTTTTTCCTCGCAAACTAAATGTGCTTAATATATCAAGTTTATTCAGATTGTTTACTAATAATCAAAACATACTACCGGGCATACTATAATAGGATTCACGAAAATAGTCCGATGGAGAATTTAACAGGCCCCTCACCCCCTCTCGTCCTGCAATGCTGTCATTTGTGTTACATATGGTAAACATAACCACAAATGACAGCATTGCAGGACGAGAGGGGGTGAGGGGCTGTTAAAATTTCCATCGGACTATTTTCGTGCATCTTACTATAGTTTGATTGTTAATATGTAAATAAAATCCTTCCATTAGCATCCATATAGCTTTCCATAGTTTTATTTGGGGATAAAAATGTTGCAGATAATATATGATAGCCTTTTTTGACTTGTAATAAAAATAGTAAAAAGTTGAGAAAAACTTTCCTAAGAGAATTAAAAGATATAGAAGTAAAGATAATGCAAAAAGGAGTTCAGCCTTTCCACCAAACTCTTGAAATCAAATCAGATATTTGTTGTTGTCTACAAAAATTTTCCACTTTTACATATGAAACTAGATTTATCATAGAAGTAAACTTATTGTTTTAGAGGTAATGATTACAAGAAAGAACCACCAGTACACAAGAGCTCAAGAGAGCTGCCGCCTCCGCCGCGCAGGCCGGGGTTGAGCCAGACTCCTCCCGCCGACTTGTCACCTCCGTGTCTAGTTCCTCTCGGGACAACTGGCCTTCCAAGGAAAGGGAGAGGTAAATGCATCTTCAGAAATAAATTGTTAGTTTGCAGCTCTTTGCAAGGGATCAATACCAACACAAGTACAATATATAAAACACCACCTCAGAAAGCCTTTTTTTACTTTCTCCCCCTATACGTATATGGAGAAAGTATTGTTTTCGTCAAAATTTTCCAATTTGAGTTGTTGGTGGATTT